>JAVHNF010014373.1:8453-18560 GCA_034783455.1 Micropsitta finschii
TCTACTCCGTCCCAGAACCGAGGGTGGTAATGAAAGTAATTTAACATACATCTATAATTAATTTACTACATTCCTCCTGCCAGTGGCAATCATCTTACCCAGGAAGGTTCATGAAATTGATCTTAATGCATAAAAATAGAGATGCAAAAGCGTTAAAGGCAGCTCAATGTGGTTTACTTCTAAGCATGTGAGCAGTTCAGCGCTGTTTGGAGAAATGTTTTGGGGCTGATTTAAGCAGGAGCCATTACCTTTGAGAAATAATGGCAAGCACACGAGCTGTGCAGGGCTTTCCTCTTGACACACACAGTTTGTGAGCACTGATGAGAGCAGCAGATCTTTGCAGGTGCTCTTATTTTGCATAATGCACACAGAAACCTGAGTGTAGGTTCAAAGAGAACAAGGATGCTGGAGAGCCAGAGGTAGCACCAAGGACACAAACTGCACCAGTTCATGGCCGTTACTCCAGTGCCACTTTAAGCCATGAGCCCACATCCCCAGCATCCTCAGGAAGATGAATCTGGCCAATGTGCCAAACATCCGGATGTGCCGATGTGCCTGGGCGCTCTGTGCACCACACACAGACTCATCTATGCACATACTACACACATGTGTGACAGAGAGTCCTATATATACATGTTCAGGCTGTTTCTAGGACTTCCTAGTGCCTTTAAAGCACCCTTGGATTGCTCAGGTATCCCCAGTTCCTTGTCTATTTGATATTACCATTTCACCAGCTGTGGCTTTTCTGCACATCCATAAGCCACACACTCAGCTGAGCTGGTGGCTCCTACCCGTCTCTATGCTCCTAGAGTGGCAGAGCATAAGACTCAGAAAGCCCTTGGTCAGACTAAACATTTGAGCAGTAACTAAAATCATCAGTGTTAATCAGCACTGTTCCCAGGCTGAACATCAAAACCACAGCACTTCACCAGCTACTAAGAAGGAGAAAAATGACTGCTACTGCTGAACCCAGGACAGGATATCAAGTATTTCAATGTCATCTGGAAAAAACACTATTTCTACTTGAATGAGCCTATCAGTTACTTTAGTTGAGTGGATCTCTATACTAAGCATAGGTATTTGTGTTTTATCAGGACTTCTTTATGCAATCTAATAATCCATCCTGGCATTTTTTTGCTATATTTTCAACCTTTCAGATGTGTATCTAGAAAGATGAATGGTTCTCTTGAAGTACTTTGTCCAATGAATATAGAAACTAGCAAATGACTTATTATGGCTAACTTAAGGTTTTTTGTAAAAATACAAGACTTAAGAAAAGCACATGGACTATTGATTGCAAAACAGATACGAGTCAGAAACCACTGTGGGCAAGAACTTCAGGTGTTTTTTGATGGTCATCTAATTTTTATGGAACTATTTACTAGAAGTATGGCAGTAGAGCCCAAATCATACCCTTCAAAAAGGGTATAGAAAACAGGAATAGAGAATAGGTGAGAGGAGATTCTTGGTGTCACCATGGTGGCACATCTGCAGATGGCATTGGATGGCCTGGTGTTAAACTGTTATTACACTGTAAAGAGAGTAAAACTGACTGCCCAAATGGCTAGCAGTAACTTCGTAGAAGGAATTTTAGCTTGTGCACATCAGTGATGGTAAATGTGCAGAGATGTAAAGGAAGGTCTGCAAGTGGACTTACTTTCAACTGCTTCCTTCAACAGGTCAATAGGAAAATTTTCAATAAAAACTACCATACACTCTCCTGAAATTCTTTTGGACTGAAAGGTCTTTGGACTTCATGAAAGTGCAAAATTGGATAGTATGAACTTTCCTAGGGCTAGGGAGTGACCCTGAGACCAAGAACGGTTTTGATTATATTTATTTCTTTTTGGGGGCTGATTTATGAACTGAGTAGTGTCCAACTGTATTGTGTTAGCATTGCTGAGCAAATCCATCAGACTGTTCATGGACTTGGTAAACAAAAATTCCAGAAGATGATGCAGTTCATCCTTTTTAGTTCTGGGTCTAAATGCTATACAGAGCTCTTAGCTGTGATGTTTCTTTCTCACAGAAAGGATAAGCAGTGGGTAGGCCCATCAAGAACAAAATATTTTCCACCACAGGCAGTGCAATTCTTGAGATTGGAAGGGAGAGGTTAAAGCCATACAGTGTGAGGGTCAAAACCAGAAGCTGAAGCATGTGGAAAAAGAGTAGTGCCCAAGAGCAAACTTCATGCTGAAGTCCTATAAAACCCAGAATGAACATACACCAGAGGTCCTTCTAGAAATCTAAATAGTTATGCGGAAGGATAATACAGGTTTGTGACTCAGAAAAGCAGCTGAGAGAAACAGAGAAGGAAAGGCAATCCTCTGCCACTTCTACTACCATGTGAACTACATGTAAAGGGAGGTGGGCTTACAGTGTTTCCCACAAATACGCTAGCGTAAATGTTTCTTTGTCATTGTTAGCGCATGCATACTACAATGTAAATGTATCTACAATCACCTGAATAAAAACAATATTTCTCAGAATCAGTTTTCCTGTCTGTCTTGAAATATTAAAATTTGACCAAAGGTGGTAGATAATGGGTTTCAGAAAAAGATAGCTACACAGAAATTTCTTACCTATACATATTAGAGGGATAGACGGTTACATGACTAGATACAGGAGAAGGAAAGAAAATACATTTTACATTTAGCTCAATTCCTTAGAAGTTACTACAGATTGTTACCTTGTGTCTAAATAACAGCTCAACAAATGAGAAAGGCTTCTGTTCAACAGGTAAGCTTTACAGAGAAGTGTCTAAGAGCTGAAAGGGGCCCTACTATACATTAAAATGATTCTGCTTTTCTGCATGGTTCAGATATCTGTGTACTATTCATGCTCTTGAAAGATGTTTCATGAAGAGATAGGATAATCTGTATCCCATCTTCACAAACTAGTATGTACATTTTATATTTTCCTACCTTGCATATTTTCTTTCCATGTGTTTATATCCCTACTTGTTAAATTTCTTTCCTGCCAAGCTTATATTTTCCACTTTATAAAGGAGTACAGTCCAATTAAACTGATGGAATAATATATAAACAATTCAGCAGTAAGTAAAAGAAAAGAGTGCCAATAATCATCTGTGAAACCAGCTAAACACAAGGACAGAACCTTCAAACAGTGATGAAAAGAAGAGGGAAACTGCAGAAACCACATGTCAGGAAAGTTTCCCAAATGTGATTGTGGGTGTAGTCTGGTGGTCTGTTTAAGACAAAGAGAAAAACAAAGAAGCAAGAAATTTGAAGAACAATGAAAAGAAAGTTGGACTGAAACGAGAGCTTTAAAATCCATTAAGTTGCATACAACTTTTTTTTTTTTTTTTTTCCCTAAGAAATTTAAACAACAAATGCAGTCTTTCTGGCATCGTTTAGCAAAGCCACATACTTGCTTTGCACAGTAAATTTCTGCTCATGCTGGGAGGGGGGCTAGGGTTGTTGTTGTTGTTTTGGGGGGGGATTTTGGGTTGTTTTGGGGTTTTTTGTTTTTTTTTTTACTGAAAGATGTGCATTTGTTATATAAAATTCCCATACTTTAAAGATGTTTAAAGAAGAAATTATATGAAGTTGTGCCTGTAATTGCAGAGGTCTGGATTTAATACTTATGAATCTATGCTCTTTGCGTATTCTTGTATTAATGATCATATAGCTGTTGATACTATAAAACCTAAAGTAGTTTCTGTGATTTTAGTTTAAAGATACTCTCAGGCATTTTCATCTATACTTATTTTTGTAACATAAGAGAAGAAAATCGTATATAACTTGTCTTTGGAAATATTTTTTTTACTTTTTCGTTTCACACATGAAAAAATACAATCTTTAAATTCCACCTTCTAAATTATTTATTGTGTTCTAAACACAGAGTTTGTCATTTCAGGCTATTACTGTGTGTTAAGCATTCATATTTACCTGTAGTCCTTAAACCTCACTGCAGATATGTAAATGGCATTGTTTCAAAGTCTGGGTTGTTTGCTATTAGGTAATAACATGATTTTGCTATTGCAATCGCAGGCAAAAGTGTTCCATTTCCAACCCGATACTGGCTACACGTATCATACGAAGTTATTCAACAAACTTCAGTATTTTGAAAAGCTTAGAGTACATCTTTGTATATAGCTATACAAACAACAACTTGAAAGAAAAAGAAAATGCGTTTAAGTGAATTCAGGTAATTTCTTTTCTCCCCTTATCTGTTGTGCCAAAACCTTATTTCTTAGTTGTCCTAACAAGGCTAATCAGCTTTAGTTAGGGAGGAAAAGAAATGGTATGGTAAGAATAAAGCCTAAGAAACATCCTTTATAGATAAAAATGTTTATAAAATCACTAATAAGCAATAAAACAGATAATGTTATTGTACACATCTGAGTGCATGTGTTAATGATAGGCTGAATGCTTCTGTTTTAACAATAATATTTTCTGAAATAAACAAATGCCAAATGCAAACATTCAGAGAAGCAATAAAAATGTTTCTAAAAACTTAGGGTGGGAAGCAAAAGCATTTTACCACATTAACAGGAAATAGGTTCATTTTAATCTTCATCATTTTTATAACTTTTAAAGTAATATTTAACCTGAGGTGACACATATGAAAAAATACAGATTGTTTAACTACATTTTAACTGGCTGAAGACAGGAAGAGATAGCAGGAATTTTCATGACCTCACATGACTATGTCTTCTAACAAGTGGACAGCAAGTTTTTATCCTCAGAAAGCACGATAAATCACATTTATTTAAAAAATGCATTAAAAGGGAGGAGTTTGCAATCTCAAGCAGTTAAAAAAATTCTAGCATGAATTCTGAGGGCAACAGTTACCTGTTGTGCTAACAACAGCCTCATCCTGCCACTCTTTAATCACTGCATGACTATTACAGTTAAAAAATTCAGTTAATTTTCCTTTTCACTTATTTCTACATTAGCTTCTGCCAAGAGCAGAAATACTGTAAGATAGACAAGCTTCACACATATTCTTTAATTAGAAGCAGAAAACATTACGATAATTGCAGACAGACAGATTTGGAAAAATCACTTGATCTTCACAGTATTTATACAAGGAAAACATTTGGGATTTTTGAGTTCTCTTGTCATTTTTTTTTTTTTTGTGGTTATTTTCATTAAGTAAATAAAATTCTTCAAACTTGAGACATGCAGTTCTTGTAAAAGAATTACTGAATTCTTTTGTAACTGAATTCCTTTCTTATTTTTTCCAAAGTGAATACTGTTTTTTTTTATATGAAAGATTTAAAGCCAAACACTGTATTACAAAAACACTTTGTGTTTATTTTTAAAAATACTCTACTTGTAAAGATGAAAGTTTCTCCACTAAAAACAAGTAGTATTTCACTCTTAGAACTTCTTAAAAAGCTTAACATGTCAAACCTAATTTGTCAAGTTGAATTGCTTTTGCCTAAAAAAGTGATGGTATAGCTGTGCAAATAAATTTTAGTTATCAAGAGTCATCTTTAAACCACGTTTTCTTCAATGAAGGAAGCTGTCCATTTCCATCCCCTATTGCCAACTGAGTCACTTAGCATCCTAAAGCACTCTGAAATTTAAAATACAAAATGAAGAAATGCAACAGATAAATTTCTGTATTATAGTTGTTTAATTAAAAGGGAAACACACAATTTATATAATAAAGTTTCATTAATTTTTCTTATTAAACAACTCAATGGTAACATTAATCCAATTTATTTATATTTAAAGGCTAATTTTATTCCTATCTATACAGCTGTGGAGGCTTCCACTCTAGCAGAACAGATGAAGAAACATCTTGTAAGATGACACTAACTCACTACATCTCACAAATTTTCTTCTGTGTTGGGAAAATACAATGTGTTGGGAAAACAACAGCAGACAAGCAACATAGATTTTCCTGTCCTCTTCACCTCACTGAGGCAGCTAAAGCCAGAGTGGGAAAGCAGAGTAACATTAACATGACTTCAGTGCTACTCCATAGCCCAGAAGAACACAATTCCTTACTCCTGGCTCTTCAGGATTTGATCACCACACAGTTAAATACTTGGCAAGTATATTGCTATTCATAGTTTCAAGAAACAAAAGCAAATCCATTAGCCAAGTGTACAGCCCAAGCAAGTATGCAATGCATGTTCTCTAAAAAGATGGTGGCGGAAAAAAGTCCACATATTCAGTCATGCAACTTCTAATAGTCCTTTTGTCTATTGTTTTCCTTGCTTTTCAGTCTGGTGGCCTACACCTACATTTCCTTCCCCTCCTATCAACTGTTACTGAAGTTCAGTCCTGAGTAAATGCCAAAATCTATTTTTTTTTCACAGAAGCAGTGAAACTACTACTATCAAAGTCCTTTGAGGCCACAGTAGAGACAATGTCATGATTTGCATTAGATTATTTTCAAAAGCATTTTAATAATGGAAGTATAAGAAACAGATAACACTGAATTACTGGAAAAGCTAGGCTTTGTTTCCATCGGGTTTGGATTGAATTGAATACAAATAAGTGTCTAATACTCTTCTTATAATTATTAATATGTTCATGAGATAGTCACCTCTAATAGAGAACTATAGAATAGTTAGGGTTGGAACAGACCTTAAGATCATCTAGCTTCAGCCCCCCTGCCATGTGCAGGGACACCACACATTAGACCATGTCATCCAAGACTCCATCCAACCTGGCCTTGAACACTGTCGGGGATGGAGCATTTACCACTTTGGGGAGTCTGTTTCAGTGTCTCACCACCCTCCCAGTAATGAATTTCTTTATATGTATCCTGAACTTCCCCTGTTAAGGTCTGCAAAGGCCCTTCACAATAGCTTGCAATCCAGTGGATTCCTAGAAGAACTCAATGTGGGTAGTGTCTCTGACAGAATAGGAAGTCCTATAACCCAAAGTGAGAGTGGGGTATGGATCAGCAGGCCAAATGCCCACCAGCATCAGTTCACACAGATTCCAGGCCATAGAGAATGTTTCCAAGAATGAGATGATCTTCCTTAGCAAGATGTCCTATGGGGAAAAAGTGATCAGTAAAGGACAAAAGGGTACATCACTGATAGCCACTCCCCAAAACCTCACTGCTCCTTATAAAAAGGTCTAATGCCCTTATTAGACAGGTTTAGCTGGTTGCCAAGTGTATTTTTATTTTTGGTATAGTAATTCAGACAGATTTAAACACTACCATCCATAATTACTGGAGACTGAAGCTGGTACACTACACCTTTATTTTACCCATAGAAGAAAATGAATTGTAGGTGAGACATCTGTCAAAGATTAGAATCAAGCGTAGGACAGCCAACATTACAGACTCTAAAACTTCTGACCTGCTTCTGTTTACACCCTCAAACTGAACAATATCACAGTGCCTCCAGTAAAGTTGGTCACTAGGACAGGACATGTATATAGCTTAATATTGTAGAGATGCAAGACAGCAATACTGGAATGTTCTGAGGACAGCCTAGGTAAACAATCACTGCAGTGACAATACAAACTAATAAGCTGTTATAACAATTATTCTTTGTGTCCTTGCAACTCTGGCATTATACCATAAATTTGAGTGGTATATAAGAAAGCAATCATATCATACCACTTACCATTACAGACCACTCAGAATCTGAACACGCATGAAGTATAAAATACGTTATAGTTCAATCAAAAGCTTCTGTGCTAGATAGAATGATTGCTTGAAGTTTTCTGGTTTATATTATGCAGCAAATGAGACACAACCATCTCCATACTCTTTTCTTGACTTAAAATCTATGGAAGTCCCATGTGGCAAGTGAGAGGGTAGAGATAGGAAAAAAGTGAGATGGAGAAGAAAGAAAAACAAAGAAAAGATGAAAAAGAAAAAATGGGAGGAGGAGTGAGTTTAAACTTTTTATGGGTGTTTAAAATCCAATTAGTAAGCATAATTTAAAAATACAGAAGCTACATGACAAGCTGTTGACCAGCATGTGTAGCTATTATAAACTAACTGCAAGGAAAGCTGGTCAGATATTTTCCAGTGGAACAGTATTCCATCAGAAAATGCTAATGGAATGGAACCAAAACCTTCCATAAGAATACAACGATTTCTTGAAAAGTTTTGACAGAAACCAGGCAGAAAGGCAGGCTAAATTACCAACATGTCTCTTCATCTTTTCTCTTGTCAGCCAGATGGCTGGTGAGTAGCCTGCCAGGCTGCTTGGCTTCTGGTTTTCACAGAATCCCTGACTTCTTGCCTGATGGGCTGCCAAACAGCTGGAAAGCCAGGTCTCCAGGAGCTCCTAAGCTTTTTGGCTTCTTATGGTCTCCAAGCTCTCAGGCAACTGCTTTGCATGGAACTTAAGACCTGAGGCTTCCCAATGACAAAGATTTGGGTTACATTCTTCGTTTCCTTGTGCTTCTTAGCTTTCGGGTTATGCGTTTTGCAGGAACTGGACTCCTATATTTGTAAACACTAAGCATCTCGGGGCAATTTATTTCAGTCCATTCAGGATCTTCAGGGTAATGTGTCTATAGGAGGCCCAAAAAACTCCTGATAGTCGGTTCACGAAACCAGGCAGCCTATCTCAAGAATCACTGGATAGGCTGGTTTTGTATGTATGCTGGCAAGAAAGGCAGCCAGCAATTGATTCATGAAGCCAGGTCCCTGGGCTTCCTAAATCTCCAAGGACTCTGGGGCTCTGGAAGGCCTGAGGGGCCTTTTTTCCCTCTCTTAAAGTACTCTTTTGAAGTTTAGTTCATAACAAATACTTAACCATTTGGAAAGTCTACATCCAGATATCAAAGATTAACAACTGCATGGAAATTAGATCAAATATAGAGAAATAGGTATGACTGATGTTAAAAATGCTAATGTCTAGAGAAAACAAATAGGAAAATAGAAAGAGAGTAGTAAGAGCACTGAGTTTGAGGTGCCAAGGTTTCTGTATAGAATTGCAAGAAGCATAGCAAGGAAAACAAAGAAAACCTGAAAATGCTGTACATACTCAAGTAAGGAATTTTGACATTATAGCCTTAACCAAAGAACGGTACATAAACAAAAATGTATTGGTACTATTTAAGTAAAATTTTTAAAATATAAACCAAACAACAGTGTGTGCATTATGGGCACTATTACTATTTGCTAAATATCAGAAGAATTTCCAAGTTCAACTATATTTCTTTGTTACTTTTAGTAGAGAAATATTCTCTGTGTTTTTATACATATGGTTATGTTAAAATTTCCATAACAAGCAAAATCTGTGTAAGAATCCTAACTAGCATGGGTCATCAGCAGCATATTTTCCACCCACAGGTTAACTCCAGACTGCTGGCTCCAGTAGAAATCACTTCCTCAGTATATAATACTTCTGCAGTAATGAAGGCTACTTGACCTCCACACAGACCCATCTCATGACCCTTCCCTCTTAAACCTACTTTAGTTTTGATACTGGGCTTTTTTTCATTTTGTGTCATCATGGACATTCTTTATCTCCAAATGTAGGAACTACATGAGCAGTTTTAAATGGCTGATCATCCTTCATCACACCCATGAAATTCCACTGCAGAGCTGAAAGGGATGCAATAATTTGGAGGGTGGGGGTAGAATCATGCTTTGTTGGAAAAGTGTGAAATGCTATTTTACAAGTACATTTTAAGAAAATAGAGTAACTTTCTCTCTCTCTTCTTACAAATCCCCAGTCTCAGACTGTTTACTTAAATTATTTTGATAGACTTTATATGTAACTGGCTTCTGGAAGTTCTTTAGGAGAGCCTTCACAGTTGTAACTATAACAAAAGCTAAAACTGAAACTCGGGAAGTTGAAAGCTGATACAGAAGCACCAGCAAAAGACAGAAAACAATATGATGCCTGACATTACCATTCTTAATCTAAGGTTTGTACCCAAAACTACTAAATATGGGGACAGAAAATAACCCTTACAACTTTTTCTGTTTGTTTCTCTTTTTCTCCTTTTTCTCTTTTTCTTTTTCCTTTTTCTTAAATTTATCTTGAGACATTCTATTTAAAGGTTACTCTGTGAGGAAATAGGTATTTTCATACAAATTCAAGTTGGCAGTGCTCCTCTTATTGGCACTATGCCTTTGAAGGAATTTTATAATAGCCCAAATAACTTCTTTGTAGTTCTCTATTTCTAACCAAAAATGTAT
>JAVHNF010014375.1:5460-21628 GCA_034783455.1 Micropsitta finschii
TGTGTGTGTGTGTATGGGATCACTATGTTAGTTCTTCAAGGTGTGCGTCTTATTTTTTCCAGATAAGAACTATTGGTACAGGCTGTGAATAAGGACTTACGGACTTTATCTGCAGGAGGAAATCTGCTGTTGTGACACTTATTACTAGAATGTCTGTCACCTACTCTACAAAATAATTGGATTATATCATTGCCTTACTTCTCTGGTGGTTAGTATGTAACACTACAGTATATTTAGCACCAGAGGGAGCCAACAGTACTTGTGTTGGTTTAGAAAATTACAGCATCACATTTTAATTCTTTGTGTCGCTCCTCTGTTCAGTACATTCACAACCATGAAATTACAGTGTTTGGTACAATTGTGAACATCTCTTGAGGCTGGCCAGCCACTGTGAATGTCTCTAGTGTGGTCCTGGCACTGTTTGTTTGGCAGGAACCCTGCGTAGGGGGGTACATGAATAAATGCCAAATATCTGAACATATGACATAAGCTGCTGAGAATAACACTGCATGCAGTCCAGGCTTATGCATGTGGAGCTAAGTGCTGTTCTCTTCCATACAGTTTAAGGGCATTTGAACAGCTTTTTAAGGAAAGGTAGATATAGAAGTATAATTCTGGTGAATGGCTGCCATTCCTCAGGGCATAATAACATTTACATTCTTAAAACACTTGCTAAATCATTAGCTTTCCATCCATAGGTGAACTGTGCTTGTTTTCACCAGGGCAAGAGAATTAGATTTTCCTTGCCTTGTGTCAAATTGTCCTGACTTAAGTCATTGACATCAAACTGTATGTGCTCTAATAGTGCTCATGTTACTGATAGTGTAAAGCTGTAATTTTCTTAATTTGGGATGGTCTGTTAAGATCTGCAGCATTAGCATATCCACTTGAGTGATTTTTGAGAAGGCTTTGAAGCTGTATTTCACCAAGGGTCTGAGCACATGCATATATAACTGTGAGTCCTGTGCAGGGAGTAGGGCTGTGAGGAACCTTCTCAAAGTGCCTTGCTATGTAAAATGTTCTTTACTTGCAGTAAGCCTGAAAAAGGTGCATTTATCTTTTTCTGACACTATCCATCACCCAGGTAACATGTGGTTGAAGCTTTCGTATCTTGGGCTGGTAAACTTTCAGGAAGATTTTGTTACTGCATAGTTGTTTTGTCATGAAATGGAATTTGTCAACATTCGTTTTCACGTAATAACCTAAAACTTGGCACTAATGAGAGAATGTAGGGCTACAAAGGACCTATATGCCAGGCCCTAGGGAGAACAAGCCTGTGTAGTGGTGTCACTCCTGGTAGATGTTAGTGCTAATTGCTATCTGCAGTAGTTGATGTTCTGCCTTTCTGGGTAGGACAGTTTTGTGATTTATTAGCTAAAACTTTGAAAACTTTTTCTAATATGTTGACTTAGTCTTTCCTCCTAGGTCATGTTTTCTAGACCTTTGGTGGCTTTCATGGTTCTTGAGATCTCTCCAGCTGATTAGTGCACCTTCCCTGCAAGTGTCCAAACTGGCCAGTCCAGGCCTCCCTCTGATTGGGCAGCTCATCTCTCTCGCAGGCCATGCTTGTGTAGTGTTTGCTTCTTGCAGTATAACATTATGTAGTTTTTGTCAGCTGCAAACCCACATCCTTGTCTGTGGAACTGGTGCCAAGCACTTTTCCGTTCTGTAGATATAAATGTTTTTAGAAAGTTCTAGTATTTGGCAGAGCTGAGAACAGCAGGGAGGTGCAAGGCTTGCTCTGTATTCATCCTGCTGGGAGACTGCAGAAGTTGAAAACCTCCCACCATGGGAAGGGAGAGTGCAGTCCTCTGAGCAGACAATGTGTCCTACTCGTGCCACAGGCCCCTTTGACAAAGTAGCCCACAGCATGCTGTTGCTGACTGTGCTTTTGCCTGCCTTGATTCAGCTCTAGCTACCTCCCGTGGGTCAGGCTAGCAATTCAAACTTCCATCAGTTCAGAAAAGTCATTTAAAAATAGCAGTTGAACCAGAACAAAAATCACTTCTTGACTCTCAGAGATAGTGTTCCCCTCTTCTCTTAAAGATAAGTTGTGACTGGTGGAAAGGTAGTATTTACTTTGAACTGCAGGCTCTTAAAACAGACTTTATTGCATAGGAAGTTTGAGATCATCTTTTCTCAAGAGCTTTGCTGATGTTGGAGTTCTTTGGCATTATCTTCCAAATTACAGAAAACATATTCCCATTGTTTTTAGGACTTCTTTTACTACTGATCTCTTTCCCTATCAGTACTCTGCACGTTTGGACTTGTGGTCCCAAGGGAGCATGCCTTTAGAACAAAGGGATATAAAAGTTAGTATCCAACTTAAGCAACAAAACAAAGCAGCATATCTCCAGCTGCTGTGTGGAATAAACTGTGATACAGAAGGATCTATATTACATTGTACTTGGCATCCCAATTCTGGGGAAATCTGCTCAGGCATTTTTATATAAAGCAACTCCTTCTCACTAACTCATAATTTCTGAAGGTAAGCATCTATTGTCATTTGGTTTGTTATGAAGTTACTAATGTCCCTTCTTTAGTGGTGGGGGAAATGCTGTTCTAATGTTCCTGAAAGCTTTGGAGATACTAGATCTGTATCTACAGAAGATACAGGGATTTAGTAGCAGCGGGACTATGTAGTGTAGTGCGGCACCTAGGTTTACACTAATTTAAATCTCTTAAAAGTTGAGGGGAGGAAGTGTTTCTCTGATAGACATGGATTTCTAAAGGCTTTCTCATGTTAGAGTAAGTGAGGGGCAAGATGAGTCTATGGAGAATAGATGAGTTGATCCCAGGTTGAAGAAAATGTAATTTATTTCCAGATGAATGCATGTATGAGTGTCTGTAAGCATGTGTCCACAGCTGGCTTGTCCTTTGTGAATATGAGAAAACGATGTGAATGTCAGTTAAGTCCTAGTATTGTTTTTCAGACATACAGAAAAGCAGTGTGTATATTAAGCAGTTTATTTATTATTAATGCTGGTCTCTGAAGACAGTCCAGGCTTGTGCATGGTGAGCTTTCAAAGGGGATTTTTTGAGCTCAAGGACAGAACTACAAATGAATCAAAGTCAACATCTGCCTCCCACATTGATACTTTACTCTTATGGCTGTAGCTTCTTTTTTACTCATTTAAATGGATCCAGTTAGTGTGAAGTGGCACCAGTGGTTTTCCTCTGGATTCTAGCCAATTTTGTAAGTAGTCACAGTCATCCAGGATGGGGGGGAGCTTGGCTGCCATGTTTGTCTGCAGAGAATAGTGGCACAGGGAATATGCACCAGCAGAAGCAGCCCCTCACTGTTTGTGGGCAGAGACTATGAATTTAGCAGACATGTAATTGAAACACACATGTGAAGCCTTTTTTTTGGTCATTCCCTAGCCCACCTTTAAGAGTTGTCTGAATCTGACCTTTAAATACAAATGTCCTGGTAAGGTGATGCTCTTATCACTGAGGCCAGTATTTGACTTGCCTTTCTCCCTTGACTGATGTGCAGAAGAGCACCAGCTCTCTTGATTGCATGGGACTGCTGGGGAGGGCTGCAGCAGAAGTCCCTGTTCCAGTGATGGCAGCTTAGCTGCATGGTACACACCATGTCCAGGGAGGGGAAGGAGAGCCACAGCAGTGTTTCCTGGGCTCTTGTCTCTTCAGCATTATTGCAGGGCCCCAGCTCTAGGGACCAGCCCCACAGTTTTACTCAGGGCCATCACTGTTTATATTCATGGAATCATAGAATGGTTTGTGTTGGAAGGGATGTTAAAGATTATCTAGTTCCAGTCCCGTGCTACAGGCAGGAACACCTCACACTAGACCAGGTTGCTCAAAGCCCTGTCCAACTTGGCTTTGGACACTGCCAGGGATGGAACAGCCACAGCTTCTTTGAGCAATGTGTTCCAGTGTCTTACCACCCTCACAGGGAAGAATTTGTTCCATATCTAATCTAAATCTCCTCTCTTTCAGTTTAAAGCCATTCCCCCTGGTTCTGTCACTACATGCCTTTGTAAAAAGTCCCTCTCCACATTTCCTGTAAGCCCCCTTTAGGTACTGGAAAACTGTTATAAAGTCTTCCCTGAGTCTTTTTGTCTCCTGACTGAAAAAGCCCATCTTAGCCTGTCTTCATAGGAGAGGTGCTCCAGTGCTCTGAGCATCTTTGTGGCCCTCCTCTGGACTCACTCTAACAGGTCCACATACTACCACAAGCCTGTCCCTAATTTTTATCCTACAGCTCCTTCAACCTCAGTAACTTCTCACTCTGCTCCCTCCCTTCCAGCCCCACAAGGGCTAGGGATTGCCAGGGAGCATGAATCCGTGATCCAGTGAAGTGCTGAGAGCACCAGGCCCCGGAAGGGATGCCAACACCGTCTCTGCAAACAGACAGGGCAGCACAGTGTTAGTGCATTTTCTTCTTGTCATCTGCATATGCCAACTGCAAGTGAGCTGCTTATTTACAGACCTGGATTTAGGCAAGCTAGAAACAGTTACTTAACATTAGGGCACAAGTAATGCTCATTACAAGAAAACAGGATAGTTGGTGGGCCTTTTTTTGCAGTTTGCAAAGGCTCAGAAAGTGTTTTTTTCCTTAGATGTGTAATTGGTTGAAAGTATTCTGGAACTGACTTTTGTCCCTCCTTCCGTCAGCATCAGAAAGATAGAAGTTTGAGCTAGATTTAGTGAATCACCCTTTTTGTACACTTGATGCTCAGAATTGACTTTCTCCCCACAGTGGCATTTAGGATCAAGGGCTTTTGCTTTCGTCAGCAGGACATTGTCAGAGACCTGTCAGAACTGTGCTAACATATGTCACTTCATTGCTTTCAGTCCTTTGAGTGTGGGCTTTTAGCTTCCTGATGATTGACATGCTTCGGTTTGATTTAAATTGTTGGGCTCAACACAAATTACTGTGTGGGAATGGAAGTATCTGTGGCAGGCAGGAAGTCAGATAAGGGAAACTGCTCTCCTTAAACAGCATAAAAATAATTACTTACATTTAACATCTTCATCAGGTGGCCTGTTCTTTAGTGCCAGCGGTTCCTGTAGGGATAATAGTTGGGAAAGGCAAGAGAATTGTACGGTCCGCCATGACAGGTTTTTAACTTTTCCTTCCTTACAAAGTGTCATTGATCTGCAGTAGTGAAACACAGCTGAGCCTTGAAATTTTGTTTGCAAAACTAATGAATGTTTGAGGAAACAGAACAAAAGAGAACAAAAGGTGCCTGTGTTTTACAACAGCTGGAAGTAAGCCAAAGTCATTAGTTCGTAAAAATAGTAGGGGTTTATATAAATAACTTAGCTAAAATGTAAATAACTAAGGTGGGAATTGGGACAAAAGAGCTGCCTATAGGGGACCATAGAACAAGTAGCCACCACTTAAGTATGTTGGATAGCCTGTCGCTTACAGCTGCGTTCCATTGAAAAGAATGTACCTGGGAGCAGTACAGGGAGGAGTTAAAGTTTGTACACTCTTCATGACATGTTCCTCTGAAACATCAATTTAAATAAGGAATGCTTGTAAATATCCCTCCCCAAAAGATGCTTTTCTTTTGGGACTTCTGTGACTTTTTTGTTAACAAAGTTTTCTCCACCCTCTATGTCCCTTTGATTGGCTGATGACCTTAGAGAAGGGTATTGCCTCCTTTTCTCCTTAAGTCTGAGGGGAAGAGGTAGGGTTGTGTCAAGGCAGACACTTGAAGGGAAAGAGTGTTTTCTATTCGAACAAAGGAGTTGAATGAAGCCATGTGAGAATTGCCATGACATTCACATAATATGCCAATAACTCTTACTTTGCCATCAACATAGAATTGTAACACCCATCCATGGAAAAAAAATATAGGGAGATTGTGAAGTAGAGTAGTTTCCATGGCACCTAGGCACAGTAATTTCACTGAACCTGGTTGTGTGACCTGCAGTCGGGTTTCTGTAAATCTCAAGGTTGGGCTTCTGTCAGATTCTCCCATATCTTGAGCTCTGGCCACAGCCTGTGCCCACTTGTATGCAGATGGCTTCTGGAATCACAAAAGGTTGAGGAACTCAGTGTTTGGAGACATCAGTCCTGTGTAAGACTGGGTGATTGGAAATTCCTGTGTTGAGTTACAGGAAAAAGAGTAGGTGCAGTGTAAGTGCAGCTGCATAACTCCAGTGTCAGGGGGAGGGAAGGTGGTGGTGGGGAGTTAATCTAGGGGGGGTTTAATCTTCTTGAGCCCCTGGGGAGACTTGGTGGTGCTAGCAGCAGAGAAAGGGAAGAGTGGAGGAGACTTTGGTCACAACAGTTAGAGAATTTCAGTTTGCTCTACTCTGGCCCTCTGTGAACACAGAGGATGAATATGAGGTTATAAACACTGCATGTAGAAACATACAAAATGAGAGCATCATTCTCATGAGAGTATACCTGCCTAGAAGGTAAAATACCTCAGTTTCAGGATCATTTATATCTGGTTTTGGCCTACTCAGAGGGGCAGTTGCCATGTGTTTGAGTAGAATCTTGAAAGCATCAAAATGCTGAAGATTGGTTAGTTTGGTTTTTTTTTTTTGAAAGTGTTGGGATGATTGACTGGTGCTAGAGAGGCTTCTGGAGACACTGTTCCTGCTGTAGTACGTGAGCTGTGTTTGTGAGAGCCATTTGAACTTTCCACATTCCCTTTAAATAGAGCTCACAGCCTGTGGTTATGCAGTGGATTAATAGTAACAGCAGTGGGCTAACAGAGGATTAAAACTGTCTTAGCATATGAGAACATCTGATAAAATGCATCTGGTATGAAGTCTCCAAAGACTTATGGGATTGTATGTAAATAGTAAATATGTTTCTATGGTGTTTATCTTCTGTTCTGCTTGTGACTGCTGGGCTGTTTTCAGAATTTTTGTTTCTGGGTGCCATGAGGTTAATGGTATTTTCAGAGAGGCAGTTATGCGAAGAAGTTTTGTGTGGGATCTACACAGCCTTAAAACATCTCTGTGGTGTGTTTTGTTGGCAAGGTTTTATAACAGTGGAGAGTTTCACGCTTTGCAGAGTGAAAAGAAGCAAGCTGGTTACACTCTGTGCTAGCGCAGCTCTGTTTCATCACGGATTAATTTGTCTCACCTTTTTTCCTGCAGGGATTTGGTAGGGTAGGAAAAGGATTATGAAAGGAAATACGGTAATGTAGTTCAAACTGCACTGGAAGTTCGGAAATACTCTGAAACATTTACTCCAGACTGTAGTGTTTAGTTCAAGCTATTGAAATCCTGTCTGTGAAGGAAGGCACTGCTAAGTTACAATCAGCCACAAACAGAAAAACTCTTTGTTACTTCAAGGGATAAGTGACAGATGGATAAGTGATTTTAAAGCACATGGGGCAGGGGTATTTTAATAGATCCTTCTAGTAAGTAATAAGGCGATAAAAATATTAAAATCACTTCTGTTCATAGGTTAAGACAGCTCATACTAAATAATTTTGATATCTGTGACCAAGCATGCACAAAGGTCATCAAAACTTTCTCTTTTCTCATACAATTACACAAACTATTGGGCTCGTGTAAGATCTGTTATAAGTTAAAAGCATATTCTTTTACATAATCTGCGGATGTGTTTCTTCCAAAATAAGTTTGCAGCTTTTTGTTTGTAGTGCCATCATAGGGGCACCAACCAAAACTGTACAGACTTTCAGTGTTAGATACTTCTTTTGCATTTGTACAGACTTGCTCCATCTCAATACTGGAATGGAAGAGGGAAACCTCAAAATCCCCTGTGGTGATACAGAGTATTTTAAGACTTGCTATGGAATTACATAAATGCATCCAGTTGCTCTGTTTTTATGAATTAAATTGAATCAATTGTTCTAAGAGGCTACCAAATTGTAACTTGTTTATACTGGTTTTTCGTTCATTGCAATTCTTCACTATTAGCCCATCTCCAAATGTATGTGTACATATGTGTGTGATCTAAATTGTCAGGCTGCGTATAGTGTTTCTGTGCACTGGGCCAATAGTTACTGTAAACACCAGTGAAAGATGGGAAACTCTGTCCTGTAACAGTAAATACAAATTTTTCACCCAGCTCACAGTGGTTCTAGACCAGCTGCAGCACTCACATTGCAGAGGAGGAGATGCTTCCCCAGAAGTACAAGTGCCTGGTGGGGCTGAGCTACCAACACTGAGCTGCAGGAGAGGGGAAGTTCAAGTCTATGTGACCTGGAGAGGGAGGGGGCTCCTTCAGGTCATCTGAGTGATCTAGGACTGTTCCACCAACAGTTACACTAGCATGGAAAAGTAGATTGTAAACTATAACCAAGATCAAACAGATGGATTAAGTGGACAATTTCTTTCAGCTTTTTTGCTAAATTGTAATACTGAGCAACAAAAATGGTGATAGCAGTTCAATTCTCAGCTTTCAAAACCTGTGCTAGGTCTTTGCATTGGATTAACTAGTGTACTGGTGATCTAGCTTTTAATAACTTATAATTACATATTCTTTCTTTTTTGTTAGACAAAAGAATATGAATCGGTCTGGCCTCACATACTTGGTTTTGTCACTGGTAAGTGCCTCTATATCTGCTTGCTTACACACCATTTCCCCAATATTTCTAGTTGGTTGATTTTATGAAGGCTAGTGATCTCAAGGGTAATTATGTTCTAGTTTCTACAAGCCACATGGGTAAGAGAGTTTAAGTATCCCTGCTGAGGGGCTTGCATGTCAGAGACCTGTTGCTTTCCAAGTGCTTCAGCTGGACAAGAAAGATAGGAGCTGGTGGACGTGTACTGCTGTGAGTTGTGAGCTGGTGGCTGTGCATTACCACTAAGGGGTGGTAGTCTTATTAAGGTAAAGTTTGGACATAGACTTAACTGCTGATGCTGGTGGGTACGGTGGGTAGGCTTTCAGTTATAGGAAATAAAAAAGCCTAAAAACTTTTAAGTGCAAATGTACTACAATTTGGCAACTGAAAAAAATAAACCCCCCACATTAATTTTCATATAGTCGTTGATAAAAATGAACTCTGCATGCAGGGTTTCATGAGCGTGAATTGTTTCGTGTCATCTATAGGTGGTGCTGGAGATCCAGATAAACTTTGTGGTCTCTTCTGCTTGGTGATGTTTCCTGTGAAACAGTTCCCCACTTTTAATTCTTCGCAGGGTAAAAACATTTCAAAATCCACTTTTATAAGACGTTACAAAAAGCTCAGCTGTAAAACCTTACTTTCACTTTAGGAATAAGGAACAAAAAAAAACCTACAAGGTTTTCTACTCTGAAGCAGATCTGTGTCCAAAACCAAATCTCAGTTTATGTTCAATTGCTCATTTTTTACTCCCTGTTAATTAATTTTACTCTGTACATACTTTGCAGCTGCAGAGTTGTCGTGCACTGCAAGAATGATGCAAAATGAGTGATTTGACAAAGCTGATGGTTTGAACTGCAATTTATCTGTGTTTGCACTTGGCCAACAGACCTGCACCCAGGGGATGCCCCACCGCATCCAGGAATCTCATGTTCAATCTAATGTTGCACTCAATGTTACACAGCTCTGTTATCTGCATTTCAGTTTCACAAAAAGGCTTGTTTACATTTTAAAATAGGAAACCAGTAGATTTGTCATATTGTAAAGACTAACCTTCATTGTGGTCCTGTGTGTGCCTCTAAGATAAACAGGAAAGATAACAAAATGGTGTGAATGAATAGACAAAGCTTAGTGCTGCTTCTTCAACATTGTTTAGCTGATTGCATTATGTTTAAGTGAACAATCTAGAGACTTCTTTCCTCCACCCTAAAAAAGAAGCTGATAACCAAGGCTAACACGGGGCAATTGTTTTTCAGCTTTCCAACATTCTGGCTTTATTTCTGTGTATGACAGTAATGGTCTTTGTGTTTTAGAGCTGGCAGAAGCAGATTGTTTTAATCTGATATTCATTTAATACATTCTTCAAGTTATCAACAGAACTATCCCTTGAGAGAGCATGGTAATTCATAACAAGTGTCTCTTGTACAGCTTGCTTTCAAGCGCATGGTAAAATAAATTGTATACCTTCCTAGAGTCCACCCTAGCCTCAGTGCTCTGTAGCAAGTTGTCTCTTTCCCAGACAACATATTGAGATGGATTTAGTTCCTCTTGCCTGGGGACCTCCAGAATAAGCACTGACCCTCATGGTGCATGTGGCACACGGAGTGAGCAAACCTGGCTCCTTCTCACTTCTGCTCACTGGTTACAAAATGGATGATGTTTACACAGAGTTTTACTGAACTGGCTCTAAGAGACAAATGTAAAACTAAATATTCCATAGTTAGCTTTGTTCAGCACAGGTTTTGTTCTCTGCAGTCTCATGCCTTTCACAAGTTGCTTTTCGGGTCCCAATTGTGAGTTTACAGTGTGTTACAGTCCTTCCTCTTTTGTGCATGTGAATTCCTGTGACTGCTTAAAGAAATGGGGTTAAACAGAGCAAGACCGTTAGCTAGAACACTAAACAAGCAGTGGTGCATAGCCTGTATGCATCTCACATAAAGCAATCCCTTGCTCTTGTATCCTTCCGACTGGGTTTGATTTTGTTGTTACTCCATGACACTGCTTTTTAAAACCAGACCCAAGTATTATATGAGCAGAGACTTATCCTCTGCAAGACCTGCTAGAATGTGCTTTTCCTTCATGTTTTTGTGATGTTGAAGTGTGCAGCAGGGAAAGAAAAATCCAAAGTCCAAAGAAAAATTGGTGTTTACTACCTTTAACTGTGTTTCGGGGTGGCAGTTATCTGTGTGAGCTCCTGCACTGTGTCCCCAGAAAGATGCTGTTTGAACAATAAACCAGCAGCACTGAGAATTAAGCCCTCTATCAGTGTTACTAGTATCTTTTATGTGGTTTTCATAAACACTTTTAACAGTCATTTGCATCAAAATGACAGATTTCAGCTCAAAACTAGCATTCATTTGTCCTGTGCATTGGGGGGGGTTACTGGATATGCAGATGCACCAGGAAGCACTCCCAGATGAGTGAATGGGATCAAGTCCTCATGTGAGGTGAGACCTAAAAGCAGCAGAACTTGGCCCAAAGCTCGCTCCTTTGGGATCTGGGGGAGAACCAAACTTACATTGAATATACATGATTTTTACAATTAAAAGTTGTAACCAGAATATTTCCCAATCATTTTGGCAGAGCTGTTTATTATTATTATTGCACTCTGACTGCGCTGGAAAGTACCTTCTGTTGTGGGGTTTTAAATGGTTCTTTAGAAATGTTAGAATCATGCCAAGGCATTTTTCTCTAGATTGCAAGCAACTGGAGGAAGGCTTCTCTTTCAGACACATTTATTCTGTATTTCTGATTCTTTAATTGTGTTTGCAGTCAAAATATGGTTGTCCTTTTTGCAATGTGATGCTCTGGTGGCTGTAAAAATATTTGCTGTGTCCTGAGTGGAAAGGCTTCTATCCTATAATTTCAGGAATATTGACTGGATACTCTAATGGCTTTTTACATCTGTAGCTGGAAAATCTTTAGCCTTGTTATTTAAATTTTAAGAAGAGAAACCAGTATTGTTAAGAGAAACTGATGTCTCCTGTCACTTACCCCAATGACCTTTCATAAGATGATAAAGGTTTCTATAGTGACCTGGGGAAATAATGTCTCAGGTATCATTGTGAATTAAAAGTCTGTCGCAGGAAAAGCTTTCTTTTCTCTCTCAGGTATCCTGTTCTGCTTTTGACTTTATTCCAGTTGCTAGACATGGAGAAGGGCTCATAAAACATACAGTATTTGGTTACATGGCTGTCTTTCATCTTTTAGAGACTTCACAATGCTGCAGGGAAGTAAAAATGCCCATGACAAAGCAACGTTGGATTTTTTTAATGCTATATACCAGCAGAGTAGCAAATAACATTTATGTTCAGGGTCTGCTGCTGTAATGCCATGGAATTCTGTGACCTGTGGTGCCAGATAACTTATTCCATAACCTTCATGAGATGGGTTTGCTTCTATAAAGAACAGGAATTCTGTATTATTGCAGATTCATTTTCGGCAGAGGTGTTGTGGGATTGCTCTGAGTTCCTGGTTTCAGACCTCATGTAAATTTGCTTTTAATGTCTGAAAGCCAAAGCTCTCTTGGTTACTGATAGAGTGGGTGAATTTTGTAGGGAAAAGTTGAACCTTACCCGGAAAATAATTGTTTGAGGACCTGTAGAGGGTTTTTTTTGGGGGGTGCTGTTTTTTGTTTGTTGTTGTGTTCTATGCATTTGTGCCTTATGTTCCTGGATAAAGCATGTTATGCCATGAATGTCTTTCAGTTTATTAAGCCTGACTTGAGACACACCTAAAACAAAGCTTGAAGAAACCTCCAAATTTTCAGCTTGAGTATCCCATTGATGTGTTTCAAAAAGAAGAGCTGTTAAAATCTTTGTGCTATCTCTATGAGCAGCATTTTGAAGTAAAAGCTGGCCCTACACAGCAGATTTGTGCTGCATATCCCTGTTGGTCAGAGCTGTGCAGACAGTTTTCTATCATTTTGCTTTTGATTACAAGATGGAAGCTTACTGAGACTGGAAAGCCCTGGGTGAGGCAGAGCAAGGCCAGCAGCACAGGTCGGTGTCCCAGCCCTCAGCCATCACCCCATTCTGCCTTGTAGTTGTATTTGCACTTTTTAAATGTTGGTCTCTGAAAGAAAGTACTCACCCCCTGCCTTTTCTTAATGCAGATCACAACTTCATACTTCAAAGTAAGTCTCCACTTACTTTTGCTGGCCATATTTAAATATATTAGTAATATGTATTTTCAGTGCAGTATTGCTGCTGAATTCCCCACCTGGAGAAGGTGACATGTACCTCAGAAGTATATTGTGAGGATGAGAATAACTGGGATACCTCAGTGATGAGCAAGATGCAAATACCTAGATAGATACTGGAGATAGTCACATCTCATAATGGCCTAAAGGAAAATCTGAAAGAACAGGAATGCATAAAACTAAACTGCATAATGCATAGCAGTCATAATTAATAGATTTAAGTTCTTTGTGAAACATGCTTTTTTTATTCTAATAAAGGAAAGGGGCTATAAATGGTGACACAGTTTTAGAAAAACAACAGCGTAAGATGCCATATTAATGCCATGTTAAAGTTGTAAAGCTAAAGAGGTGATAAAAATGTACCATGTTTTTAAATTTTAATAGGACTGATGTAAGGCTTAAATAGTATCTCTTTTGCTCATCTCTGCCTGTATTGGATCATTCTCTTAGGTACATATGGTTGCTGGGGGATTATGAGAAAGCTGCCAATCCTTGCTCCTTAGTCCCTTCTGAAAAGTTCACAATTTCTCTTGTGAATCACTTTGCCTGCACAATGTTAGATTTTGCTTTTGTTGTAAAATCATGTAAATCAGCCACTGATACAACGTTCATTGGCTGGAGATGGCCATGATTTTTTTCTTAAAAAAAAAAAAAAAAAAAGCCTGCCAGCAAAATTGCTTTTTGGTGATGACTGTGCTTGAAAAGTGCTCTGCAGGGGCCCATTCCCAATTGATTATCTTTCACAGCTAATAGCTTCAAAGGCTATTTGGTGGACAGTCCAGTTTTACATTTAAATGTAAATCTTGATAGCCTTGACAGACTGATGATCAGAAAAAAGGGAGGCAAAAACAGTAAAATAAATGTACAGCTGGTATAACTTTCACCAGCTCCTCCAGGGCCAATTGTAGTAAAATTAAAGCGGTTACAGTTTGACAAAGCTCTTTAGAGTGGACAGTGAGTGAAAACTTCCCTCAAAAGATCTAGCATTAATAAGTTGCTAAATAGTGTGTCAGCCTGAAAAGTTCAGTACAGTGTCAATGGCTCCCATTTGTGCTTCATTTGAATTCAGGAGTAAAGTTCAAAGCACTGAAGCAAAACTGAAAGCTGCACTGAACTCATTTGCCTTTCAGTTCAGTGTTTCAGTCACAAAATAATCCTGTAAAATAAATTTGCCAGGAAGCCATGAAAACTGGAAGAAATACTGAGTGCTTTTTCTTGAAATGATCAGACTATTGGAAACTAGAAGAAGAAATCAGCTGGGCCAACATGTGAATGTGTCTTTTTATCTGCTGCTTTGCAGTCATAGCGTCCCCAAGGGTCACTAAGGTCCTGACCCACACTCTGCTGTGTGCATAAAATCCTATGCTCACATGCTTAATCAGGTAATTGAAAGTGCAAACAGGCAATTAAGTTCAAACTGATACCATTAGTAAGTGCGTATCTGGGATCAGACTCGTATTCCTGCATGCCCAAGGCTGAAAGGTTGGCCTCTAAGAACATCTAGCTATATCACATACTAAAGCTGCTGCCACAGCTTTTGCCAACATTTCAACTTTACAGCCTGTATTTGAACTTTATTTGAACTTTTGCTAAGAAAGCAAAAAGGTCGTACATTAAAAGCTGGCATGGAGATCCATGCCAAAATACTGTATCTGTTATATATGTAAATATTTGCATTTAAGTGACCTTTTAGAACAGTATCACTTCAAATAAATAATCGCTAGAAGTGTTCAAGGCCAGATTGGACAGTGTTTTGAGCAACCTGGTCTACTGGAAGGTGTCCCTACCAGTGGCAGGGAGGTTGGAACTAGATGCGCTTTAAGGTCCCTTCCAACCCAAACCATTCTATGATTCTATGTTTAAATGCTCCCAAAATTAGATATTAATGTTTGTCCTCCTTGCGCTGCTATGATGTAGTCATCAGTGATCAAACTAATGAAGTACTAACCCATGAAGTGTGAGTAGGATAGAAGTAGGAAACCTGTTTTCATTACTGGCATTTACACAGCTTGCATTTTTGCTATTTCAAAGTTAAAATTATTACTAAAAAATAGAAGTCACAGATGTGTCATTTTTTATGTTGAAGGAAGGACCAAAAGTAAAAATGCTTTAAGTTCATAGTTCTTAGGAAAAGCCTCAATCAATTATCTTATTTTAATGTATGAGGTAACAGGATATTTAAAGTGCCTTACAGCCATTTTAAGAACTGTTATACGTTCTACATAACTTTATGCATCCATTTGGGGAAAATGGAGCATAACACATCTCCAGGGTTTTTTTTTTCTAAAGCATAACCACAACTACAGTAAGTACAGAATTCAATCCCATAAGGTATGTCAGATATGCAAAACGAGGATTTTCTACATATTTAACTTTGTTTGGCACTTAGGATGGTCTACTGCTACAGTATGAGTATTTATTTAGATCAGGCTAGTCCAACTCCAGGACCAAGAGGACATGAGCAGCTTGTAAATAGCAGGTAAACTGCTAGTAAACAGCAATTCTGGCAGCCCTGGGAAGAACCCCAGCTCCAGCAAGCTTGGCATTAGAAAGCAGCAAGGCAAGACCCATAACACGTATGTCAAACCTAACACAGATTTTATGGCTGCAAGTAGTTGGCAAAAGGAATGCAGCCTTTGACTGCAAAGATGGCTAAAGAAAGCCAAGAGGGCAGGAGATGTGTCTGGAGCAGGGGTTGTATCCTGTCTGAACTCAATTTACCTCAGCCATGAGAGTGGGGCAAAGAGCCAGTCACGGCACACAGAGGCACCTAATCAAAGGAGCAACAGGTTAATGGGTATTTTGCATAGTCAGAGAAAATGAACAAAAGTTTGATATTCTCCCAGATCCCGTCAAGATCTCTTTTGCCTCACAGCTGATCTTCTAGAAAAATATCCATTTGAACTATTTTTTTTTCCCCAGGGAATAATTAGCAAGCACATGCATACACTTGCTGGTTTTGTCAGCTCTGTCTGGAGTTTGTTACTAAGTATCTGCCTGTGTAAATAACATCACTGGACCATTTCCTGAGGTGAGTAGCTCGAGAGAGGACGCCTTCAACACTGGAGCAGGGGGAAGCTCAGTGGCCAGGAGCCTCAACTCAGAGCGGCCAGAGCCACCGAGGGACCCTCAAGTCCTCGACAGGACTTGCGGAGGAGCCGGCATCGCAGCTGACTCGAGCAGGGACTCACAGGGGGCGGAGCCAGGAGGAGCGGCACCAGCCCTGACTGGGTAAAAACCTGCCCCAGGGAGCGCGAGAGACCCAGGAGAGCGACGAAGAGGGTGGGGTCGGGGCAGTTTGCCCGGGCAGGCGAGCGGGATGGTGAGCACCCGCCTCATGACCAGGGCTCGGTCTGGGAGCTCTGCTGTGGCTGCCCTGGCAGTGGCCAGTGTAGGCACCCAGACAGAGCCGATGAGAGGGGAGGCTGCAGTGCAGAGCTCT
>JAVHNF010014389.1:38017-56524 GCA_034783455.1 Micropsitta finschii
TGGGACCTCAGGATATATATGACATCCTAGTGGCAAAGCGATACAGGATGCTCAGTGCTCCAGCAAAACAACCTCTCCCCTCAGCTCTGTAAAAACAAAGGGCAAAGACATAAGAACCTGGCTGCAGTGGCAGAGCAGAGCTCTTTTGGGTTAAACACCCCTGTGTATGTACATACGCACCCTGTCAGCAGGCTGAAGTGCATGGAGATGCTCTGCCCAGTCTGGGTCAGTGCATTGGAAAACAAAAGGCAGAATGAGATGCAGAAAGTCCCTCTGGACGAGGTGCCCTGGCAACACAGGGAGGGGGGGTAAGCCCCAGATAGCCCCCTGCTAACAAGGGATCCTGTCTGGGAGATGGAACAATTCACTGCCGAAACCCTGGCAACAGTTATTTAAATGGAAGCTGCAACCTTCTTCCTCCGGGATCGGGAGCACAGCACTGATGGGATCAGGAGCATGGCACTGATGTCTGCCTTTTCGGGGGGTCCCGGCAGGGCTGCAGGCTGTGTGCACCCAGGGCAGTGCTCCTGAGGGTATGTGAGTGCTGTTACACCTATCTTAAAGTACCAGGAGACTTGTCCGAAGTCACCAGCCACAGAGGTCAAGGCCAAGCTCAACTCCTTGATTTATTCTGGGCTAAGCTCTTCCTCCTGTGTACAATGCATGTGTTACCTCAGGCACCAAGCAGGGCATTACTGGGGGAGCTGGCTGGGTACCTCTTATCTCAGGGGTGATTTGGTTGCATTCCCATCTCCTGAAACCTCAGCTGTCACATCTGTGCCCCCATCCAGACTAGGGCCACATCCACCATTAAAAAGCAGGTTATATCCCCCAAAACCAAGGCAAACCAGCAGTACCTCCAAGTCACATCCAAACAGTTCTGCCAGGATCAAAAATGAAGATTTTAGTCCCCTGGAAACTATTTCATGGTCTATCCACGTAATATTTGTGGTTTATAGGTACATGTACCCTGACGCATGCTCTGAGCATCTCTGAGTGCTTTCCTGAGGCTGAGCCCTGCGGTGCTCAGGTCTCTGAGCTATGATGCTCAGCGAAGCACCGGCTTTGGGTTGGAGGGTGGGCAGACAGGGATGGGGAGGTCAGGGATGGGGTCAGGCATGGGGACAGGCTTCCATAGGCACCAGGCATTGTGCTGTGGAAAAGAGTGCCACGCTGTGTCTGTGCGGGGCCTTACAGCACGCAGCTCCTCAGGGAAGAGACCCGCAGCTCCAGCCGTCCTCCGTTCCTGCCGCTTCCTGGTATCCTTGTGCTTCCTGCACCATCAGTAGCCATTCCAGGAGCAGCGTCCCATGGAGGAAAACACCCGTGCTGCAATAAAGCAAGAGGAAATGTCCCCATGTTGCCGGAGGGAGAGATGCAGCCAGCAGTGA
Source organism: Micropsitta finschii (assembly GCA_034783455.1). NCBI lineage: Eukaryota > Metazoa > Chordata > Aves > Psittaciformes > Psittacidae > Micropsitta > Micropsitta finschii. The sequence continues at coordinate 39,409 of JAVHNF010014389.1, forward strand.
TCCCTGCGGCTGCAGCAGAATTCCTGCGCTGCTGACCAAGGAGGGAGAGCCGGCAGTGACCGTGAACCATGGGAAAGCCCTGCCAGTGGCATCTGCTCATGGCAATAGGGCAGCAAGGGGACCTTGACTTGTATCAAATGCTCTGCCATGGACCTGAGACATTGCCTTTAGTGATCCACTTGCTTCCTCATCCTTTGAAAGCTGAAGACAACAGCACCAGGTCTAGCTCATAAGGCTCTGGAATTAAAGCTTTAAATCACTGCTGGGAAAGCTGGGTATGACACAAAACCAGAGTGGAAACAAGTGCAGTTGGGGTGCCTTGGATGCCTGGACTCATCCCACCCAGCAAAAGACATTACTATGGCTAAGGGTAGGTCATGTATATCAGGAGGAGGGGCATGGGGAACTTCTAAAGCACAGAGGGATACACCTGGAAAAGGGGCAGCTTGAGAGGGACCAGGAGCTGCTGTAAACAAGCAGCTCAGCACCAGATCCCGGTGTGCTTCTCTAGCCAAAGAATAAACAGGATCCCTGGATGTGTGGATATAGGAGCTGTGTGTAAAACCAGCATCTTTCTGATCAATGATATAAGCAATAAAATGAATAATAAAATAGAGTGGCTGTGGATTAACAATAAAGCCTCCTGTTGTCTCATCCTCCCCAGTACAGGTTACTTCAAGCTGACATCCACTTTTACTGTGCCCTGCTTGAGGCTCTCAAAATCATGCTTATTTTCAAGATGCCTGGTTTGTGCTGTCCACAGACACTCCTATGAGCTGTTTCCTATTATCCCATCACACAAGGACTACCTGCGGCTTCCTTGGGTCATAATGATGACAGTGTGCCCATACACCCCTGTCTGTTAGGGACTCAGCAAGCCCTGTTCCACCAGCAACGTGTCACCCAGCAGCAGGTGAGGCCCCAGACACCTTCAGCGGAGCTCACTGAAAAGTCTGAGAGAGGAGAAGCATCTGGGGGATAGCTTGGAGCTGAATCTGATTTCCTGCTCCACCAAAGGCTTCCTATGAAGCCTCAGAGCAGGCAGCAACACACGGAGCCTCTAAGGAAACCGGACCTGCACACAAGCCCGTACTAAACCCTCATTCCCCATTAGTGAAGTGAGACTCACAGTACTCCCGTGCTGCAGGACCAAGCCAGAATACAACCATCTACAAGGCATTGCTGTGATGCGGAAGCAAAAGGAGGACTAAAGAAGCCCAACGTGGTGGCAGAGGAGGGCTGTGGATTTACACCAGCCATGGGCAGGTGACCATGAGGGCTCAGCTCTTAGCCCCGTGCAGAGGAGAGGTGTTATCTCAGAGAGGAGCTCTGCGCCAGAGCGGTTCATCAGCTGCCCACACTCGATTCACAAACTAACACCACGTCATTTGTCACCGAGAAAAGCACCCGGCTCTTGCATGGGTAATGCTGGCAGCCAGCATCAATGTTTTCACAGGCAAATTCATACACTGACCTCCTCGGTGAAACACACAGCAAATGCCTGGAGTCTGGTTTACATCTGCCATGGGATCCTGTTACATTCAGAACAACCCCTGTCAACGCTGAATCTGTAACAATCAATAAAGAGGGAGAGTTTGTTTGTTCGTTTGGGGTTTTTAGATGTTTTCTCTTTCCTAATTGTGTTATTTTGCTACGCCAAGTTTTGCAAGTTTTGCAATATCCTCCCCCCCTCCCCTTCTTGTTTTCTTTTAGGACAAGCTGTCATCTTTTCACATCTTTTCACCAGGCCATTGCAAATGTAAAACTGTAAATTGCAGGATTGTGCAAATAGCACTAATAGCATTTGCATAAAAATTGGTTGCAAAGAGCAATTAGCACTTCATTAATAATCAATGAAGGGCCAATTTACACATTGCCCAAAAGCAAATTGTAAATTCAATTTTGTCTATAATTGAACATTTGGTGCTGGGCAACTGTACAATGGTGCCAGAAGAGACCTGCACAGCACTTTTGGAGTCAAACCTCCAGTGAGTTACTGCTTTACGTGAACCCAATATGGCTCTCTCACAGGCCATGCCAGCACCTCCTTCACAATAGAAGGAGGTACATTTGCTTCAGAGAACACATACAAATGTCTACCTGCTACCAGCCTTGCTCAGATACAACCCTGTTCCCGAGAACATGGATACTGCTTATATGGCAGAGGTCTCCCAGCACACCCTGCAGTGATGCTGGGAAAAAGGGGGGACGCACAAAGGACATCAGAGAAGAGATATCATCACCTTGGTACTTTGCCCTGAACATCCTCCTATTGCAGTATCTGCTAATGCTCTACAAGTGACACCAGAGCTCTTTCCTTTACCTCTAGTTAAAGGTCTAACATAAGCCATGTGGGTTAAGTATTCTGACTAATCCAATTCAGCCAGTCTCTGCTTTGTCACCTCCATCCACCTGTGACTTTTCTTAGATATCCCAATCCGTCTGCAGTCACTAGAGTCAGAGAAAACAAACAGCCTTGCTTTATCTCTTTGATTCAGTGTCACTGAAAGCTTCCTGGATCCCGATTTGGACATCAGGTGATGCATTCCTTAGGCTTCCCCTCCAGATGAATGGTGACATCCAGCAAACGAGGGCAGCTTCACCACAGCAACAACTTTCCAAGCCCCATATTCTCCACTATCTCATCCTCCACTTAAAAGGCAGAGCCAACTCCCTTTCATGAGCAGAGTCTGACTCTAAACCACTTGACATCTGAAGTTTCCTTATCACATTTTGCGTGGATCTCATGAATCTGGTGAAAAGCTAGACGATCATTTAGCAGGGGTTGGTCGCTTTATCTATTTTCCATAATAATTTGAATATTATTACAATGGCACCTTTCATCTGGGGATATACATGCACTTTACATATGTTACATTAATTTCACCGATGAGCTGGGGAAGCACTCTTTATCCCTATTGTGCACATGAGGAAATGGAAGCACAGAGATGATATACCGCTTGCCCAGTATCACACAGGAAGTTTCTGACAGAGCCAGGAATAGAAATCACATCTCCCGTGTCTTATGCAGAGAATATCTTTATGTCCCTGCCCAGTAACTGAGCCCTTAATCCAGACTAAGACACCCACACAGGACCCAGTTAGCTAAGAGTGGCACAGACACCTAGCAATGGCAGTGCCTTGGCTCTGGAAGGAGACTTGACTGATCCAAAATTTCCCCCATGGTGAAGGCTGGAAGTTCTGCTGCAAGCAGGACCTTTGAGGGCTCAAAGGGAGGGAGGGCTGGCTCCACGAGCGGTTTCCATCTGAAGTGGATGTTATTAGCTGCTGTAAGCAGATGCTCGACGTGGGACGCTCAGGACTTCTCAGTTTTCACCCAGCAACGTCCCTGCTCCCTTTCTCCTGCCTGTTCAATCCACCTTTACCAAGAGATTGAATTTACAATGGACTCGAACACATTTAAATCCATTTATTGCAAAATTACTTTTCAATAATTACATCACTGTGCTGACTGTGTTGCATAATGAAATTAGCATGAGAGATATTAGAAAGAATATAAAATTATAAGAAATATTGAAATACCTCTTTCCCCGTCTGCCTTAGCACAGCCCATAGATTAACTGGAAAACGAGCACTGCTCCTGGATGGGATTTAAATGCATCAAGTGTAATTTTATAATGTCTTTTATATAAATTAATTATAATGGTTATTGCTTCTTTACATTATTAGATTGAAATTTGCCTCCACTTCAGTGCATTAAAAGAAAGCTGCACCCATTTTGCTCAGCAATGCCCTGAAAGTTCTCATGGCATGGAGCCATCCTCCCCCTCCTGAAACCACCAACACATCTGAAGTTAAAAGCTTTGGTCTTGTGTTTGTATTGCAGTGACCACCATGGGTCCCAAACTCTCAACTAGACCTTTGCAGGCAGGTTCTGGGGTCCCCATGGAGGTCTTTGGCTGGGATGGGACATTGTACCCCTTCCAAAGGCTACTTTTCTGCTTCATCTCTGCAGCAATAGGGATGCTCAGGCTGGTTTAAGCAATCCCATCCAGATTTTGTATCTGCAGAGAAGGAGAGGTGATAAAATGCATTGCAAAATCCATGTGATGATGCAGGTGAAGTGTTTAAGTCTGAGCCCATCAGCTAACCATGGGCTGTTGTGGGAGCAGCTGTAGAAGAGCTAGGGCTATCCAGGTTTTCTTTAAAAGAGAGGTTGGGCACTAAGCAGTGCTAACAGGGAGGCTTATTTTGTGTACCCCCACTTCTACAGGCAGAAGAGTTTTCCCTTCTAATAGCTGGGCTACTGCATGAAAAACCAGTATGGAAAAGAAGGCATCAAGCTATCGGGTAGTTAACTAACCACTGCTACACTGGACAAACCACAGTCATGCAAAGCAAAATGAAGACACAGTGATATGCTTTTACTGCTGCTTAATCCTCTATAGAAGCCTACTAATATTCAATTTGTGACATTATTTGCACATTGAATTAATCCAGAAACTAACGGGATAATGAGTTACGGAAAGTGGCATGCGGCTTTATTGTAACAACAAGGGCCTGCAGGACTGTGTTTGGTCAGGAGAGCCTGGTCAAAGATACCATTTTGCATGCACCAATACACACCAGATGGGCAAGGGAGCACCAAACCAAACAATTCAACCAGTCTTGAAGACTGTTCTTTTAAGTGCCCTAAGTTTTCCTTGTTTCACTCATGCTCCTCATGAAGCCCCATTAAGCATAGCACAGAAAAGCCAGGATGACCAAGGGAAACAAAAAATAACCTCCACAAATATTTTCCATGAAAACAGTTGCACAATTTCCTTACGGAAAGCCAACAGGCCTTCAGGGGGAAACCAGCAAAGACTCTTGGAGAACTGAAGGAATGAAAAGGACAGTAGGTATTTTCAGCATATGGTGCCACCAGCCTTGGCAAGAGCTGCTGTTTTGCTCAGTGTACTTAACCCTCAGCACAACACTTATCTTGCAGCAGGACCCCAGCCTTGGTCCACTTCTGTATGAGTGAGAATTAGGACTTAAAAGTCAGGCTGCAAATAAGGAACAGTCGTAAAACCTCCTCCCTCCTCAAGGCCTCTCCTCAACCAGCTCTGCAGCCAAACATCTCTCCACCACTTCACATCTTTCTGACACCCAGGAATACCCGATTGTCCCAGAGCAGTCCCAGCTTCCAGCCAGAAACACCGAGCACTGTCCCGTCTCTGTCTACGCACACACGTGGTTTTGGGCCACATCATCTGAAGGAGGAGGCTGTAATCAGTAATGAAGCTGATGGAAAGTATGAGGAGTAAAAAGAGAGGACTTCATCTCACCTGGCAGCACTGCTCCCTGCCTGCTCAGCTGCCATTTCAGAGGACTAAAAGGTCTTCCCAAAGCCTTTTACAGAGAAGAAAAGGCAGGGAGAGCCTCATCTCCATGGTCTTGTAGATCCTGCCCCTTCACAAAGTCCCTGTGTGGCAGAAACCCAATCATTTCTATTGTATTCATGGTGTTGAAAGCTTACCTCTAAGATTGTCTCCAAATCTGAACTAGGCAGGAAAACAAACATGTAAAGTTGTATATCCAGCCAACCCAAACACCTCCTCTGCCCTGCCTGAGCTCCGTTAATGGTCAATCCAGGCCAACAGCTCCTGCATTTCTTTTCCCACTGCTGCTTTCCCCAGCTCCTGAAACAAAAGCAAGATGGAGCTGCTGGTGAAGGGGTTTGGAGCCCCTCATCTCGGATAGAGCCAGGCCAGGGCTGGGAGCTTGGGAGCCTGCACCACCTAATAGAAAAAGTGAATAAATCTAAGCAGCACTTAATTTATTGATGAAGTAAGAAAGACTGTTTAATGTGGAAAATATAAGCAAGATCAATAGCAGAGAGCACAAATAAGGGGGGAGATCAAGTATTTTGGCATTTCAAGCACAGCCTCCATTTCCAAAAGCCTGCTGTCGCAGTTCCAGACAGGGCCTGCTAAAGATGGTCTTAACATAAAGATGGCATCTGGTCCTCCCACATATGGTACTACATTCATACTAGAGCCATTCTTACTACGAGCAGCGCTGATGGATTAAGACTGTAGAAAACACTCTTGAAGTCAGGCTCCAGGAGTGAGATAAGACTCTTAGATGTAAGAGAAAAACGAGTGAACGTGGCTGGAAATGAACCAGACCCTGCAATAAACACAGGAAGCTGCGTTCTTCTCTACATGCATGCCCACACAGACTGCCCATGCTGTCTGCCTAGTACCAAGGTGGGAAGTAGGGAAACACAGTGACCCTTCCCACTTCTCTCATGACTGTAAGCCATCCACAGATTATTAAAAGTAGTAAAATGAATTTACATGCTTGAATGGCCTTCTGCCATGCAACAGCATTTTTCACTGCTGACAACCAAAAATTAAAATTGCTGTAATCCCTAGATATCAAATATCCGTCCCGATTTATCAGTGAAATGAAGATGTTATTAAGCTGCCACTAAAAAAAATAAATTAATCCTGCCTTTAAAGCAAAAGGTGGAGAAGAAAAAGACAGATTCAGGTATCTGCCACTAGCCCTCTCTGGAACTTGCTGCTGATGGTCTGAATGAGAGGCCACATTAACCCCCGTGCACTGTGTAACCTCAGGTTACAAATCACATTCTAAAATACAGAGGTTGAAGGGTAATTAAAAAAAAAAAAAAAAAAAAAATCACAAAAGTTATTTGGGATTTTTTCTTTTTTGACTGAAGTTTTACAAAATCATCTGACAGATATAAAACTGGTAAAATTAAGAGAGTGCATTAAAATGGATGAATTATACAGGTACTTTCTGTTGCCAGAAATCTGGTTTATATAACACATTTGAATTTAAAATTATAACAGAAGTTTTCACATAAGAAAACTTTCATTAGGAAAACACACAGATAAGTACCAGCACTTAGTACATAGGAATGCATTTATAGCACTCGTTATACAGTGTGAGGGAGTTTTGAAAATGCTGTCATACTTCATTAAGAGAAACGTTATGCTACTTCAAAATTACTAAAACATTCCAGGCTTTTTTGACTATCCCATGCAGCAAAGCAAACCTATTAACAGCAGGTTATAGCTGAGCTGGCAAGAATTTGCTAATAGCTTCAGGCTGATTAAGCAACACGCAGTAAGCAGTGCCCTGAGCTCACTACGGCCCTCCCCCATGCTGCTGAATTACAATTCCGTGCTCAGCACTGAGCAGATCAGCTGGAGCCACCAGCCTTTAGAGAATATTCTCATTCAAACTACAAGTATAACAAAGTATTGCAGCACTATCTGACAAGCTACTGGGGAGGAGGAAAATTAAAAAATGCTTTTAAGGACACGTAGGCATTAAAAGTCTCTGTCCTGAAGTATATAGCAAGGCTCAGCACATAAAGCTGTTCTCGAAGGCTGACAGAAAGCAGCTGCTCAACTGCAGAAAACAGGTTGAATGGAAGCTGAACTTTCTGGGAGTCTCAAAGGAAAACATATACTAGGGAAAAAGGCGTGCTATTTTTCTACTATGGTCATCAGTACATCATGCACCTTTAGATGTCTGTTGCATTTGTTTGACTATTATAGTCGACTATCACAAACTAGAGATAGTTAAAGCACTACTATTTCTGGGGAAAAAAAAAAAAAAAAGCCACAATAATTTGCCATGAATAAAGCAAGCAGAAAAACAAGTGTATTTAAAACTAATATATACAAGAATACATTGCCATCAATTTCTATGCTGTTTTCTAGAGACATTTCCATTGAGCTTCTATTAAAAGGTGCAGGCATTGGAGGATCTCCAGGTTCCAGGTCTCACATGGTCTGTAAAGTTACACTGCCGGAAGCTGACCAGCCCACTGCCCAGATAGCTTTCTGCAACACCACTGTCAATAAATAGCTCATTCTGCTTGATGACTGTTAGGACTTTGCTGTTCAGTCACATCCAGTACAACAACTGTATTAAAAATACTTACTGGGAAAACTGAAAAATTGGAATACCTGAACAGGCTTTAATAACATTACTCAAAATGCTTTTGTCTTCACAAGAGCAGCAATTGAGTATATGTAGGGTTATTAACTACATCTTCTAAGTAACACTTACTGGAAGTATTAAGAACTGTGCTTTTTGGACTGCCACTGAAATGGGGGATTAGAGGATGGGCAAGCAATCTGGCACTGACAGTACAGCAATCATAAAACCTGCAACAAAGCTTCAAGGTACAATAAGCCTCACAGCCACCATTCTCTCAGAAGGAATACAGGATAAGAGTTACAGGAAGATATTAAACTGACAAACTCTGCTAAAACCACGTGTGCATAGGTTACATTTTAATATACAGAGTCATCTGTTTTGAGCAGAAACTGACATTTTAGACCAGCTTTTGCAAAAGGCAGCACAAAGCTTTTGCCCATGCTGGCATATCATAACAAAACGGATCTAGTAGCTGGAAGAAGTTACAAATATCAATACAAAAAAAAAGAAAAAAAGAAAAGAAAAAAGAAAAAAAAGGCACTTGTCCTAAAACATACCTTTATTGAGATGCTTAGTGTCAGAAATTAACATGAAAAGATCCTGCAGCTTGAAATGTATTTGGAACAAGAAGCTGTTTGGTATGTTTTGATAGATTGCTTCTGTAGGCTTCTTTCTCCACATAAGCATCAAGCATCACCAAAGCCATTTTCACTTACATAAGCATGACTTCAACTAACAAGTAATCTTTTAAATAGTCTAAATAAAATTATATGTTAAGCTCTTATTTAACTCACCATTAAAATAGATTATCTAAAATTTCATTATTTTAACAACAAAACTCATATTAACCTGGCAGGTTTCAAACAGATTGGTGAACAGATTAGACTTCCCTATCTTTAAAAACCACGAGTCCCTGTAGTGGATTATCCTTCACTAAATCTGCATTCAGATCCAGTATTTTCTCACATTTACTGTGTAACACTGAATGTAATTAGTGGGCTCCATGACAGACAGCAAGATTTTGTATGAGGTGCAAGACAAAGTCACTCTACAACAACTTCGAGCAGAGACTGCAGTTTCATTTTGAAAGGATTCTTTGCTATTTTACAATACTGCGTGTCTTTGACATCCTTGCTGTCTCCCAGTATGTTGGAATAGGATATTCACCAGCCTGACTGGAACAAACAAACCTTAGAGCAAAAAGCAAAAGAGGGAGAAACAAATGTGTGGCATTAAAATGAATATATTTGGGTTTTCAATATTTTTGATGTGTTTTGTGCTTGTAAACCCCTCTTACTAGGGAAAAAACTTCTGATTCTGGCACTTAGGGAAATGAAGTTCACAGCTCCACTCGTAAAGTGCTCTAAGATCAAATTCCCGTTATAAGTTGGATTCTTAATGGGTCCAGAAGCTATTTATTGTCACCTCCACTATACTTATCTAGTCAGCTGTTTAGTTTGTGTGTTAAAGTTTCCAAATAAACCATAAAAATTCCACATATATTAACATCCATCATTTATACTGGAGGGAGGGAGAGACATGAAGAATTAAGACAAAATGTCACAAGTACTTCTAAATTCAGAATACACTGCCTCTCATGATACATATCCTCCAGCACGCCATCAAAACTTCGAAGTTTTGTTAGGGCTGCCTGAACTCCCTCAAACTCATGTATTTTAATGACTTAAGACAAAGAAAATCTACTATTATATTATGCATCATCTTTTTTTTTTTCCCCTGGAAATGAAGGATAAAGAAGAAAAACAAATCTCATGCCAGACAAGATATACACACATCAGTTTAATTCAAGACTTTGGTTTTAAATTCTAGTTTAAAAAGCATAAAAAGATGAACAGTAAACATTAGTAGTTTGCATATTTATACAAGAGTTATTTCAACATTTCAGCAAAGCGGGAATATTGCCTTTAGTAGCTCTTCAAGACCACACCAAAAAAACCCCTGTAAGTAATTATGCCATGGTGCTTCTAAGCTCTTTTTTAATTCTCACCTTTTTTCTGAGCTACAATAGGCTGCAATCACTCCAGTTTTAACATCGTCATTCCATTTTGCAGAAGTGTATCAAACACTAGGATGAATGTTTTCAGGAATAGACCCAACCCCCCATGACTAATTTAAAAGTGATCTTAAAAAAAAAAAAAAAAAAAAAATTAACTTCTTATTTTTTTTTAAATGCCAGAAGCATACAATTGTACTGTTAACGACAACCTTAAAACCCCAGAAACACTCAGCCATAGGCTACATATACTGCTTACAGCAGAGCTAAGCAAAGCAAGAAAATTCTTATGGGAATCTCGAACAGGTTGCATCTTTCCCCTCCCCCAACTAAAAATAGATATATTTGTCCTTTGACTGTATTCCTAGCCTGTTTCTCTCTACTTGGAGACAGTTTGTTGGCACTCGAAACACTCAGCCATGCATTTCTGCACCCTTTCTTCCCATTTCTTTTCCTTACACTAGCAAGAATTGCTTTCATTTTTAAATACAACTATTTCTGCAGTTCAGTATCCAGAGTTAATAGGTCTACTTCTGTCGCTTAATGAGTTTCAACATTAAAACAGATGTTAAAATAAAGAAAGTTTGTAACTACCACTTTAATAAAAATAGATATTAAACAAGTTTGGGGTTTTTCAGATGACTTCGGACATAAGCCAGGTTAAGGTTTTACATACAGGGGGAGGGGATATAAATAAATAAATATAATTGAGCACAAGCACATACCCAAGTTTTACAACTACTATAGCAACTTTGGAGTAGGAAAAGGCAAAAAAGGATGAATAGTTTTTACACATACTACTAACAAAAAGTAAACAAGCTTAAAGGAAAATTTGCACCTTGGTGCATCACAACCCACAACTTGCTCTAGGAACAAGTCATCTCAAACTTAGAAAAAGAAGGAACAGAGAGAGGTCTTTCCTTGTGAGAGCAGCGTGGAAGAACAAGCAAAAATATCTCTTAAAATTTTACTTCCCCCACCCTAAATGTCCTCTCTTCTCAGGCAGTCACATGAAGAACATAACTCTTCACTCTGGCAAAGGCAAGAGGAAGGAAAGCAAGCAAAGCTGAAGGCTGTAGCTTGGTACTGTGAAGGCTGCTGTGGATAGCATATTAGGATCTCCCACGGGCACTAGCACAAGCAAGAAGCTGAGCTCAGCAAGTCAATGAGCAATGAGTGAAGGGTCTGAAGGACTAGGAGGGCCACACTGTGTCTTCTCTAAGAGCTCTGGCTCCAGTTCCTAACCTAAAGCAAGGCAGCCACAGAGCCCAGCTGTGAAACCATGCCTGGGAGGAAGCAATGAAGTCCTCTGGCATAGCTTCTGGGCATGAGCACTAAGGAGTAACACACATCATGGTACGGAAAGTTCAGGGCCTTGGGGTAAGCATGAAGATGCTATTAAAAGTTAGAATGCAGCACCTGGGAGAGAGAATAAGGACAAAGTCACAGCCAGGATAAAGGTACTTGTTTGGAGGATTTAACACCAAAAACAAATTAAAAACACACACACAAAACAACAACACGCCACCCACACAATAAACCCACTAGATGATCTTTAAGGTCCCTTTCAAACCCAAACCATTCTATCATATGCATAGTGTCAAGCATGTTGACAGACCACAAGCAGGGCAGGAAAGCACCTTTATCCAATTTCAACAGGAAAAGCAGTCAAACCAAAGTCGCTCAAGAACCTTATATTTAGTGTTACAACAATGTACCACAGGGTAAAATTTCTTCTAAATACTTACAGAACAAACAATGATTATGTGCAACATGATACAAAGCTTCTGGTGTAGCATGAATCACTTCTAAAAAATATCCTGGCAATCTGCTAAACTGTCTAGAAAGTAAATGTGTATGCAACACTACTAGAGTAGTTAACAACCAGTTGAGAGTCCAGAAAGTTTGTTAACAGCATTTTTGTTTTTATCAGACATACTACAATATTTCTTTAAATTAGCAAATTTGTTGCAGAAGTCCCATCACATCAACAGCAGTAAACAGGCAAGTGTGTCCTTCAATCCATCAGATTTGCAGACTTTGCACTAGACTATTTATGACTACTCAAGTTGCGATAAAGAAGTATATACTGGCTATTGACATACTTCATCCCAATACCACTTAAGACAGCACAACCAGTGCTGCTGTACTGACAATAAATTTGTCAAGCCACGTGGCAACTAGAGCAAAGTGATTCAACTGAATGATAATCCACAAAGGCATAAGAAAGATGGCAAGTGCGTACACTATATAGAGCCAGAAAACAGATACAGAACTCTTCAGCACTGCATCAGAACAGAACATAGGGAAGTTACTTAATTTAACTAGATGAACCAAAGATCATCCACAAACCTCAAGCAAAGCATTAAAAAAGGAAACAATTAACACTATGCTAATTAAATTCAGAACCTAATATGTAATTTGAGATTTAAGATAGGAGCCAGTAAGTTCTAATGATGAATTTGATTACAAATAGAACGTGAAGCCATATAATGCAACATTAAAACCTAACATAGGCAATAAGCTCAATTCATTCAGACAGCTCAACTTTTAGTTTTCATTTACAAAACTTCTAGCAGACAGAGAACTAGAATTAACTGAAATATATACACCAAACACCTATGCCAGTCTTCAGAGCATCACTGTACACAAGCTCTAAGTATCTGTCAAAAGACTTTACAAAAGAAAAGGCAGGAGAAGCAGATAAAAACTAGGGGAGGAATTAAGGTTGCTCTACTTGTCAACACTCTCTCAGACATTTCAGCATCAATAATTACAACAGTAACTTAAAAATCAGGAGTCTTCTGCATGCAGTACTAAATGTGCACCCACTAACATGTAAGGTTTGTGCAAAAGCCTTCACATAGGAATTATTCTATGTCTCTGCTCATACTTTTAATCTCTTCTATGCTACTTTGAGCACTATTACCTCCTTTTCAAGATGAGAGGCCAGCAACTGCATGCTACTTAAAAATACAGAAATACAATGGGCTTGGAGTTCTGCATTTTTGTTTTTCTTCATTTCCTACTAATATTCTCTATTCTTGACTGCTTCTCTGCATTAACCTAGCACTTTCATAAAACAATCAACTAAAAAGTTACTGTCTATCCCAAGAATTAGCTCAGATTAAGACAGATTATATTTATCAATGCTTAATTTATCACTATATTGCCCAATTACTCACCATCACAAACATCTTTTGAATATCGCCAATTCTTATTATCTTGAGAGACTGTTTCGTCCAAAAATTATTGTCCTTTAGTATTGGAACAAACCCCCACATAAGGGCAAAACCCATTTCTCTCAGGTTTTTAAATCAAACGTATCTGGTGAGGCACATGAGAGAAGTATCAGCTGTTTGGGTGCTAGATACACGTAGATTTTGCTTTCATTTTTTAAGAACAAATGTCTACTATTCCAGAGAGAGCTGCCTAAAAAAAAAGAAAGTGTTCTGCATTTTATTCTACCGAGTCATACATTCCCTACTGTTTTGTCACACTGCTGTAAAACAAATGATACTTTCTTTAGAATTCTACAAAAGAACAGCGCATTTATTCCATAGGCAAGCACTGCAGTGTTAAACAACTGCCTAGATAGTAACTAGGTAAAGACATACCAAATGCAATTGTTTATATTCGGAGCTATGTGCAAGAACAAGATATGATCAAATATTCTCAAATTTATTATTACAAAGCAATTTAACTTTGCTCTATGTCTGGAGGTTCCAGACTTAAAACCAACAGAAGCACTGCCAACAGAGAACAAGCAAGCCCCCAGTATCTCCAGCTGCTTTCAGTTTAGGCATCAGTCAGACAAAACACCCATTCCTTTTCCAACAGCTGCTCTTCTCTTTAAGCATTCACTCCACCATCCCTAAAGATTCTGCGAAGGGTGGTATTTTACACTACTTCAGAAAAAAAGGCAGGTGGGACTGCAGATGACAAAAATCATACTAAACATTAGAAATTATACTTTCCTAGATGAAAAGAAAGAAAACCAATTCCATATTATGACTGTTATTCCTTAAGCACTAAGCTTGAGCTTTGCTTGAGCTAGTACGAGGTTCTAACAGGATGAAAGGCACAGGTTTATTGGGCAAATGAATGAAAAGGGAAGAGGAAGAGGAAAAGAAAATACTGAAAAATAAAAAAAAAAAAATGCATGAAATTTCCTATAATAGAAGCATGTAAAAGCCATTTATTTTAAAAGTTTAATGTTTGACCAGCAAGGCAGTCTAACACTAATGATTTGCCACCAGTCCTTCACCTAAGTGACAGTGTCAAGAGCACCAAGACCTCCACAAGACATGCTCTCACATCTTCTACAGAAACACAAACTAAAAAGAGTTTACTCAGTTAAGGCTATGGCAGTCCCACAGAAACTGCAGAGGTAAGGCAGAAAGATCTCTTTGCAAGATCTCTACTACTTAATTAATCAAAGTAAAACAGCCATCCCAGCGATAATCCCCTTTAGTGCTTCACAGTTTATGCAATAGTCAATTACTAAAGAGGATGAAAGATAGAACAATCTTTGCAAATAGGTCACTGCCTATATTTATAATGATTAAAATTAGCCTGCTATTAAAAGTAACTTTTCATAAGCATAAACAGTAACATTAAGACAGTGAATGTATTTTACTCTTAAGCACATTCCATGTCTACAATGACAGAAGAAGTTACACTCATCAGAAACTAAGTTATTTCACACAGGTGAAATATATTTGCATTGCTGAAAGCCAATTTCAATTTCTGTCTGTAACAACTTCATTCCAAAGCACCATATTCATAAAGGTGACACCTAACCATTCTTGATGTGAACCGTGAACTTATCCAACTCTTCCCCCATCTGCACACCTTCTTTCTCAAAACTCATTAGTAGATTTTACCTGCAAACACTGCCCAAAGCTCCTTTTCAAGACCACTTTTAATGTCTTCCACTTTTGCTTCAACTTTTCTCTCCTGTTCAGGTTATTCTTACACCCAGCTGTGCACTCTTGAACATTCAATTCCAGTTCTACATGCAGTTACTGTCTACACCAGAGACTGAAATGCAGTTAAATTGGAGCTTGTTTCCTCTCAAGCCCTACTTCCTCTAATTGCCTCCAACCTTCCTACAGCTCAACTCCATAAACTGTCACCTGATTCTTACAATGCCTTATGCACAAGAGTTGCACCCAATAGTTGGAATAGTTCTGCATAGAATGTCAACAACACTCATTACCCAGTCCTGACCTTTCCCTTGACCAGATCATTTGTTTACATCTTCACTAGCAAATTCTTCATCTCACACTGTCACCTCTCTATCCTTCATTTCATATATTTCAGCTGCTAAAAAAATTCTTCCTTCATGCAGTACTTTGGAAGCTCTGGATCTCCCAATATTTCCACATACAGTGAGCCTGAGCTAGAAACTGTACAGCTGCAGAACCTGCACTTCATTACTGAAAAGGAGAAGGAAGATAAATCTTCAGAGAATAAATAATGTAACCTCCTTGTAGAAGAACCTCATCACAGAAACACTTCATCTCATAGATTTCTATTCAGGATACTGAAAATACACTGAAGGTTGGGCTAAGGCTGAATACTAGCAGCTCTAACCCTCCCCCTTCCCCAAAATCACATACACAAAGATATTATTATTAAGGTTATCCTATCTTATAATCTTACAAATTTAAGGGAAAACACCTGTAGCTTAGAGTTTATTATAATGCAGAGTGCATAAACTGATCTCCACAGCAGGCAGGGGAGGGAGAACCACAGTCAGCCTTGTGAAGCGAAATCCTGTTTATGCACGAAAGCCAGGAACTTGATGTTCTCACTACAGACTAAGAGCAATAAAAACAGCTTTCTGAGCCATTAATTTCTGCACAGCTGATTTCTACTAAACAATGCTCATTATTGAAAGAATTCTAAAAACCCACAAGGCTGTGGCTGTTCCAGTGAGAAGGTTGGCACTCCAAATATCTAGACTGAGCTAACGGGGTGACATCAGTGCTAATACAACTCTAATCCCTATGGTTACTAAATGTCAAACATTTTCATTGTATTTAAAGAGCCTGTGATTGCGCGCAATGGCATTAAGTTACTTCACAGTTTTAAAATAAGACAACTGCAAGGCACAATGAGCACCTGCACTCTTGTCAGCCAAGACCACAATAGTGGTAAATTATTCAGTGACATCAGTCAAACTGCCATACAGCCAAAATGCAGCATTTTTAGGATCTGAAATTTTTAAGCGCTATGAAAACTCCCATCTTCAGACCTTCCATAACCCAGTGAAGCTTACAGATATGTGCATGGCCGCCCCACACAAATACAGACTTATTTGCGAACTGTAGCACTGAAACAAACATATTTGGGAGGGCGGGAGGAAAGAGAAAGGTGAAAAGAGTAAGTGTCACTGTGACAGCAGTCACAAAGTCCAGTGGAAACTCAGCAGCAGGCCATCTATTTCTTACTGTTTGACAAAAGGCACCCATGTAACATTAATTTCATCTACTTTACAGGAGATGCATTGATCTACAATGAACGTAGCAGAAGGAACCATCTTAACATACAATATAAACTCTAGTGTGGTGAACTGTTTACATTCTAAACATTTCTTAGTATTTTCATGATTTGTGTGGCAATTGATTAATACAGCATAAATGGGCTACTACACATACTACTAAAACCACCTAATAATGATTTTACCCTTCCAAGTTTCAAGTGGCTCATATCTACTACAGTGAGATAGGACACTACTGTACAGAAAGTGCAAGAAAATTGATCTTCATACTGCATAAGCAAGAATTATAAAAATAAATTCAGTAATCCTATTTATTCCTTATTATTTGGGAGGGTTGTTAAAATTGACATAAAAATACAAATATTAGACACATAAGCAAGTCAGCTTTCAACACTGTCCCACACAACATCCTTGTCTCTAAATTGGAGAGACATCAATTTGATAGATGGACCACTCAGTAGATAAAGAACTGGCTGGATGGCCGCACACAAAGAGTTGTGGTCAATGGCTCGATGTCCAACTGGACACCGGTAACGAGTGGTGTCCCCCAGGGATCACTGTTGGGACCGGTCTTGTTCAACATCTTTGTCAAGTGACATGGACAGTGGGATTGAGTGTGCCCTCAGCAAGTTTGCTGATGACACCAAGCTGTGTGGTTTGGTTGATAC
>JAVHNF010014392.1:0-10026 GCA_034783455.1 Micropsitta finschii
CAGGAGTAAAGACTCTTTAAGTTCACTTAGAAGCATCCTATTAGGTTGGTCTTGTGACTCAAACAGCTAATAGTGATCACAGAAGGAAAACAGTTCATTTTATTCGTCAGACTTCAAGATTTTCATGTAAAATAAGATTTAATGAATAAAAAGCCAGGACTAGTAAAAACGAAGGAACCAAAGGATGCATTCAATATAAACTTTGGAAGCACTTCAGAAGTATAGTTAGGAAAGAAGGAGCATAAGGGCAATCTGAAGATTAGTTACACATTAGTTGCATTAGAAGCATACAGTATTACATCTTCAGGCCTCAGAAACCACGCTGAAGTCAGTGATAAGAACACTAATGGAAAGCAGTCATATCACATGGTGTTTCAGAGCAAAGCAGAAATACTGATTTTTTTTATTTATTTGAACGTTGAAAAACTGCCCTTCGTCAAAGAGAGCTAAAGATGTCCTTATGCTTATCCCTAGGAAGAAAAGCTTTTAAACTGCGATTTGAGGATGTTAGGATGTTATTCAATGGAGCTTAGAGTAAGGATTTCTCTCTGATCAGGACATGCATCAAACTTTGACTTGATAACATATGACATTACCAGAGCAAGATTCTACATCAATTCTGTACATAATTGACTTTGAGTAGTAAGATACTTTTCAGAATTAATACAGTCATTTACTTGTAAGAAAGATTTAGCTGGCAGTGTACAGTGGTCTAGCCACACCTGTAATACTGACTCATCCATGAGCCAATAATTTCAGTCTCATATAGAGTGTTACAATTTTCAGGACCTCCAGTCTTTTGCCTCTCTTGCTACTGGCACCAGTCAAGAGGACTAAATGTCACCTAAAACTCTTCATTAGCTTCCAGAAATGTGCTTCTTACCTAACATGCTACCTGATGATGAGGCAGAGAGAACTTCTAGTATACTAGGTCAGTGCAGAACTACACTTCATTCAGTAACCATAGCTGAGATGCTCATCTCGAGCCTGCTAATGACCAGTTTCATAGTTTCTGTGCCAGACCGTAAGCTTAACACAGCAGTCTCCGATATTTACAACCTAACAGACAGCTAACCATCTTTCCTTTAAAAGGAATATTTTGTGAACACTGAGAATTGCATTGGTGGCAAAGTCCTGCATTTTCTTGTGCAGTTTTACTGGGGGAGAATGGAGAGAGCCACGGATTTTCTCACCACAAGTGGCCTAAGAGGATTTTTCTGTATGCAGCATTCAGAGATACAACCACAGATGAGATGAGGTAGTCTTGCTTGTTCAAAGTCTGCCACAGGCTGCTGTAGTAAGTGACTGCAGATGAATGCTTGCTTATTTTACTGAGAACCAAACTACACCTTTAGCACTTCTCCAAAGCTCTTTCACAAAATAATTATTATGACTGGTTGTCACTTCCCATTCAGCATCCCTGAGCGCACTTCAGGTTTATCTTTACAGAGTTATTTATAAATACTGTATTGTTCTTGCTGTTTTGTCAAAAGCTGTTTGCATTCTCTTTCCACAGTGAGGTATTATTAGGTTCAGACACACTCCTTAACACTAGGTAGCTCAGTTACGAAAACCTAGTGCCAACATTGATTGCAAACTCTAACCCTAGATTTTAAAAGTCCAGGGAAATTAAATACATCGCTCATACCAGTACCCTGAAACACCTCTAATTCTTTGCTTCAAAATGATAATACCTCATGAGTATTCTAGTGATAATGTTCTCACTGGATGTCATATTGTTATTATGCAGCACTTGTCTAAGTGGGAGGTGTTTAGAATAGAATTGTATATTTAAATTGTTTTAATCATGAGACTTTAGAAGTTATAGTACATTTAGTTACATTATAGGTGTGATTAATATTTTATTTTTTCACTAATTCATGAAAACTTGCTATTAAAAATGGGTACTTTATCACAAATTGGCATTTTTGTGTCTTAAGAGTATTTCCCCCATAATTCGGAATAATGCTTTTCATGTACTCATAACAGCTCTAGTATGGCACCACTCTGAAGGCTGTCAAAAAAGTGGAAAGAGAAAGAATCAGTGGTTTTCTTTTTTTTGCAGGAACCAGTGTTTTCTTAATTCTTGATGATGTGTGAAATTTGGGATTCGAGTAATAAACAGGATACCTTAATTTACCCTTAAATTAAGGCGTCCAGCATCCCTGCACTACCTCACTACAGTATGTATGAATAGCTGTCATCTCAAAGGTATAGTTTGTTCCAAGTCTGTAAATTCAGTGCAACACCAAAGAAATCAAGTTAGTTTCATGATGCATGCCACAGAATTGGGTTTTCCCATCTGAGTTTTGATATGCTTCAGGTTTTTTCAGCTGTTTTGCGGTTCCAGAGACATAAAAGAGACAGATTTTTGCTTTAAATATATATAGTACATATTTAGTTTCCTAAAAGTCCTGGTGCACAACATTAAAACTTGCTATTTCTCATGGTATTTTAATTCTAATGCTTTCATTTTTTTTCTTTCTTTAGATGTTAAAACACCTTAAGAAAAAGAAAAAACAGAAAGGAGAATAAAGATAAATATGCATACAAAGTTGCATATATATGCAAACACACAAGTACACATTTTCACATATTGTGATTTTATTCAAAGGATCATTAAGTGCTGAGAATTTTAATTGAATCTCAGCAGAGAAGTACACGTCAGAACATTATAGAAATAACAAAACAAGTCTGAACACTGGGGCTGTTCTTCACTAATATAAACTCTCACATGTCAACTGGCTGAGTGGCCTATGGAAATTTACGCCAACAGACCCAGACTTGTGCCCTTGGTTTTCTCACACTGATTTCTCTTCCAGTTTCTGGTTTTCTTGTCAACTTTGAAATACTCTTGTTTATATTTTAGCATTCTTGCAATATACTCTATTATCTTCCTATCCTTAATAGATTGACTTTCATTACAAATTCACAAAAAGAAACCCCAACAAAGTCAAACCAACAAAAAAAAAACCCCAAAAGAGCCTGAAATACCCTAAAACCCCCCTAAACATGATGTATCAGTTAAAAAGAAATTGCCTGTTAATAGAAAAAATAGCTATTTTATTCATACAGTGTCCATTTCTGGCTTCCTTGGTACATGTCCCACCATATTGTCTGTAAAGATCTTAAGTATACTAAAGATTCTGACCGCTTTCTCACAAAGAAAAATCTTGTGTTATAAACACGCCCTTAATATAAACAAAGAAAAGACGTGCTGAGAGCTTTTTCTGCTTTGTCAGATTAACTGGAGGTGAAATATTTCAGCATAAAAAAGTGAAAGCTTGCAGGGGGGTTGGACTAGATGATCTTTTGAGGTCCCTTCCAACCCTTGGGATTCTGTAATTCTGTGATTCTTAGGAAAACGTTTCCTTATATGTCCACCTCTAAGCCTATGAAGTGTTCTGTCTCTCTTATTCTTTGCATCACCAGCCTCAGGAGATAGGGAATTTAAATTGTAGCACTTATGCCACTGAGAAACTCCTTCCATGCCCAGAGATAAGGGAGTTTAAGGTACACTATGACATCTGTAAAGAAGTAATCATGATTCAGTGAAAAAGACTGGATCTAGATGAGGAGAGGAAATATGTAGCTTAGGAGGGTACAAGTGAGGTGTAAAACCTTTTATGCTTTAGTATGCATTAGATGAAGACCAAACAGATACCCATATGACAGTAATCAAAACACAAATGACTGATGGCTGATGAGAGAATATTTGCCTGCCTTCAACAAGCTTCATTATTCAAATAAGGTTTTTTTTCCCTTTTCTTAATTTCCTTTTCATGAAAAACCTACCAATATTCTAATTAGGGATATTGGACATTAACAAATTATGGTAAGTTTAGCATATCACAATTATGCAATATCTATCCTTCCCTTCACATTACAAGGAACAAATCATAACACCCATCAATTTCCCTTTAACAAGGACATCAGAATCGATATCTATTACCACGTATTTCAGCCTTAGATGTAATGTCTCCCAACAGCATCCTTACAGGCAGTGCTTCCTGTGTGTTTAATTCTATCAGCACTGCCTTTGGTTTGTTTAATGCTACCTTTCAGTGCTCTGTTGGAATTATTTCAGGTTTCCAATTGGCATCACTCCTGGTGAATTGAGCGGTTTTTAATAAAGTGTTTTAATGATTATGTTCTTCAAATAACAGTATTTTATGCTGGTCCTCTCAAAGTAATAGGCAATTAGTGAACTCAGCACACTATATGTGTTAGTGCCCCGGATCCTGAATGCAGGCGATAAAATATATTGTCTACCTTTAAAGAAACAGACAAACAATTTCATGGGAGCAGTTGCTTCTCAACATGATGTCCTTGACACCACAGATGGATGAAGATGAAAGTTCAGAATAGACTTAACAGATAAAAAACTTGGATACCTCCTGTTCTGAGGTCCAGTCAGCACCATCTCCCAAAGCTTTACATCTTCAAGACCTTTGTGGGGAATGTTTCCCATGACAGGGGTTGACAGGTATGACAAAAAAAGATTTCTGTTTTTAAGGTCAAGATATTCTTTCCTTAGTAGCTAATTCCAAGGAATCGTATTTAGAAAAGGGGACTGTCCTGAGCAAAAAATGAACAGTATTCTTCAAAAACTTAAATCTACAAAAAGGAACAAAAAAGGACCATGAAGAAAGCCT
Source organism: Micropsitta finschii (assembly GCA_034783455.1). Classification (NCBI taxonomy): domain Eukaryota; kingdom Metazoa; phylum Chordata; class Aves; order Psittaciformes; family Psittacidae; genus Micropsitta; species Micropsitta finschii. The sequence goes on from JAVHNF010014392.1 coordinate 4,656, forward strand.
ACAGTCATGTGCAAGGCTGAAGACAGTGGTCTAACACTTAAACTCTATTTGTCTGAAGCCCTGACTCTTAAGAGCAGCTCCAGTTCCCTACTTTAAGCCTGCAATGATCAGTATTTGGCTTAGTATATAGAGTGTTTTAGCCAGCGTTGATACAATAGGGGATCTGGAAGGAAAGGATCTCATTTGTAAACAATTCTGTAACTGCTATTATTCTGGCCTTTGGAATATACACTTTTCCACCAAGAAGTGGCATCTTTGTTTTCCCCCTGCTGAAGCACTCATAAAAATTTACTTCCTCTGTTAATCTTGGGTGTTTTGGGACTAACTAAAGATGTTATGCTAAACACCATGTAGAAACAGAGAAAATAATAGCTAGCATCTCACAGAAGCCTCCCAGCCCTAGGTTTTATTTATAAATAGGCCGCTCAGGACACTCACACCAGGTGTACAATTGCTAAGGCTGTTTTCTGAAAGTGGCATGAACTTAAGTGACCAGGTACGAAATCCTCATAGTGCTGAAGTAAGATAATTGGAATGCATGGAACTTGTTAAAAACTTCCATGAATGAATTCAAATTAATTGCCCCTTACTTTGAGGGCAAGAGGTGAAAGGATACTTCACATACATATATTTATTTCCTGAGAAACACTTGGTATACAAATATATGCATGGGGAAATCAAACTCTTTATTCAAGACAGAAAGTAGATTGAGAAAGCTGGATGCAGCCAAGAGCTACAAACTGGAAATGTCTGTTAACGAAGCACTAGCAGATGCAAGGAAAAAACAGCGCTTGCTTGTCAAGAGCAGCCAGCTATGTGGGTCCATGTTTGGGCAGCAGCATTCCACAAAAAAATAGTGTCACCCAGAGAAAATGAAATATCTTAATGTATCAGCTAGCCAGCGACAGTCACCCTTCCCTTTTTTACTTTTTACTCCTTTTGGAGAAAACTGTCATTTTGTCCTTTTCTCCAAAGCATTTATCATTATTCACAGTTATTCAAGCAACAGGGAGAGAAGTCAGGAACCACATCACGTAACATTTTTCTAGTCCTGGAGGTGAGAAGAGTTTGGATTAACGTTTCAGAGTTTTAAGGCCTTTCATGAGATTTCCTGATTGGAAACATTCAGGACAGACTGACAAGAAAGAAAACAGCTTAGAAATCTCTCTATAACAAGGGGCTTCCACAAGGCTTATGCAATACTGACATCATTGAAATGGATTTAATTACTGTCAAGTAACGTATTTTCACTGTGCAAAAGGGGAGCTGCACTAGCAAAATCAAATACAAGCGCTACAAACCACATATAAGGGAAAATGCATGGAGCATAAAATGGGTGTTGGCTCAGAGTTTTCCAGCTCTGGTTAAAATAAATATTGGCCAGTGCTAGTAGGACAATGAATTAGAACTCTTCTTTTAACATGGAAAACAGCTTCACCACCTGTTTTCTGGAAAGAAAAAAAAGAACAACAGCAGCAAAAGACTTCTTCCTCATTATCTGGTTTACAAATTAGTACTAGATTGCACGTCCTGCACTAGGCAATGGCAGCAGGAAAAAGGCCAGCATTACTGTTGGCATTATATGGAATGGTAAGGGGAGTGCAGGTTTAGCCCCCACAAGATGACTATCTGTGATTGCTTCTGATTGGTCCCAGAAGACTTACAAGTACAGAGAGAAAACCTGTTCTTTAACAGTGTTTTACTGTGTGTTTCTTCCTTGGGAAGCTCTTCAGAGAATCCCCAAAACACCTCTTATCTCTTCACAGATTTCTTTCTTGGAATCTTCCTTTACATTTGATGGGTCTCAAGAAAAAAAAACATCCTAAATTCATTTTGTGAGTTTCTTCTTTTTCATATCCTGGAGTGTTTTAGCCCTTCTGTGAATTCCTTTACCTAAAGTATCTCACTTTCTGAGACACCAAAGATCTTTGATTATAAAAAACTGCACTATCATATAGGTATCACATAAAAAGTACAAAATTACATCTATTGCACACTGTGCACATTGCAGGACTGAAGCCAAAAAGCACAAGCAAGCAGTTGACAATAGAGGGATAAACATTTCTCTAAATAATATTTTTATCCTCAAGCCATGTTCCCTCTGTTTTAAAGTAATACATACAGGAGGAGCCAATATTGTACTAAAATCTTTGTGCTTGTTATTGCAGTGGGCTCTTGGAACTGTTATTTGAAAGTCAACTGCTGAAATCTGGTACTGAGAGCTGTCATCTGCTGCATGCCTACAAGCTGCCAATAGATTTTCATTTCTATTGCCATGGAAACACAGGTTGGCATAACTCAAAGAAAAAGAAAGAAAATTGGTTTAAACAGCCAGAGTTTTCAAACTTTGACCGAAGATGGAATTTGCTTTTATTAGCCACAAAGGTCACACTGAGAGAATCAGGCAGGAATAGCCCATGGTATTGCCCCTTGTTCTGATCTCCCAGCTGTCAAAACTGAGGCTAGATTACGTCTTGGATACCTTCTGGCTGCGGTAGCTGCCTTCCCAAGGAAATCAGTTGTGTGAAGGGAGTCTGACTATCTGAGCTTTGTCTTACCTGGAAGCAGGACAGAGCTGGAGAACACACCATGTGCAGGAGCCTGGAAAGGGCTTGACAAGCACCACTGTCACTTCAGACCCTACCTAGAGACTCACGTGTTGTATTCAGAAAAATGAATTAAAATGTATGCGCTGCATTTCCTAATGCAAGAATAATGCATTTCTGAACTATGGGAAAAAGAAACTCTTGCAATGTCTGTTATATGTATTTACATAATACTTCCATTACAGTATTGTAATAGAATAATTTTAGGAGTCAAAACTTACCCAGCTTTAAAGTGAAGCTGCTGCCCAGATTTAGTAGCCATTTCCTAAGTCTATCAGGTACTGAAGCATTCATTCAGCTGCTGTTACTACACCTGACAGTGATGGACTACAAATGTAGTTTCCATAAACATTTGCTAACTTTAACCCATCCAGATTTTCTCTCTGATATTTTGAAAATGGATTCATCCATTTAACTTTATACATGGCAAGATGTCATTAACTGGGGAAGATATCGTAACTTTTCCAGGTTTTCTTCCCAGGTATCATTCAAGGTTTAAAGGAATCATTCCACTTGTAAAATTAGCCCAAAACTACAGTTCAATTACTTATTTGAATCTGCTACTTATGGCAGTTTAGTTAGCTGGTGTATTTATGGGATCTTTATTTATTTTTAGTGGTGTCTTGCTTTTGACTATTTGGACCCTCTGTCCACTATAGCTCCATATGCATTTTTACACAGACTTATCTGATGTTGATTTTTTTTATCCATTCCTGTACCATGTATGAGTTTTTCTTTCCACTCTCTTACTTGAAGAACACTGAGAGACCTGGCGGTGTTTCTCCTTGATCAGTGAAGTGAATGACACCAAAGGATTACATAATCATGTCACCATTTGCACACAGGAAATTAAAAGCAAAACAAGAAACATAACATGACTCACAAAGTGCAAAAACCGACAAGTGACAGTGTGGCTCTACTGCCAGCTCATGCAACTTGGGTAAGCAATTAGTGTCTAATGGTCTGCAGATATTTACCCTATCTTTATAGTTCATTTCAAAGTAAACCTATGAACAGTCCTTGCATGAAACAGCTTTATTCTGCTTTGACAGTCCTCCCAAGTACCCTCTGTGACCAGGAGCAGGATCTTAAAGGGGTCACAGGCACTCTGAGAAAAGAAGAAAATTAAGTAAGGAAGGTCAGGAATGAAGAAGCTGGAGAGAGTAAACAGAGGCAAAGACATAAGTGACATTCAGAGAATTAGGAGACAGAAGAAATTGTTCAGGGTAAGCAGAGGTGAAGACAGACATGGTATCTTTTGTCCAGCGGAAGAAATAGTGTTTCAAAAAATGCCAAGATGCTGCTAAAAAGAGGGAACAAGAACACAAAGAGGAAGTATAGAGAAAGGAGCAGATTCACGAAACTGCTACACGAACGTCCCTCATAAACAATAGGCTAAAATTTTCTCTTTGATCAACTACTGCATGGATTGAGTTGAATAACCATTGGCACTTGCACTTGCCGCTAGATTATTTTCCTGCAGTATGTTGTCAAGGCATCCTAAAACATGCCTCCTTTCCCAAATCTAGCAAGCCATGGTTAGGGCTATTTGTTTCAAATGCTATAATCTCAGACTTTGCTGTTACTCTTAAAATACTAAGCATTTAGCTACATGCAATTTTCAGTTTCTCAGGTTGCGACTTTTTACACTTGAGCATTTAAAGCATATCAGAAAGTTTCAGTCTTCTAAGATGAAAAATTATCATTCCTACTATTTATTTCTTTTTATAATAACTAGCTCTTGTATCAAGACACAGTTTTCTGTTACAGTTCCATGGCAAAGAAAGCCTGCTTGTAGGTGAATGGATTTTGAGACAGCCGAAGAGAGGGGCATCCTTATAGGCATCATGACTGACACCCGATCAGACAAGATGCAGTAGGGCAGGCATGGAGTGAAGCATCATCTGATGCTCTTGACTGACACAGGTGTCAAAGCCAAGGATTCCAAACTCAGGAGCCTGCTGAACAAAAAGTATAGGGATGTATTGAAGACTCTGCCAGACATACCTAGAAAAGGCAAAGCCTTGCTATTTTTCTGAGAATTTCTGAAGGGCTTTTCTGAAGCTCCAGTTCTGGGCAATTCCAGGTGGACTTAAAGAGTTTATAGCTGAAGAGAGCACAAAAGGCACTGTGAAAAACCAATGTGGATCTAGTGCAAAGAGGGGGATTTTTCTGGCCCTATCACCAAATACATTAACTTGACTAAATTCTGCAATTCAGTAAGATGGGGGTCGGGGGGTTAAGTTATTTAAAACTTGTCTATTCTTTCAGGACTACTTGCAAACTTGGAGCTTCCTAAAGGCCTAATGAACCCAGCAGCAGAGATTACTTTACTCTCGTTGAGTCAAGCACTCCAAAATAATTCTTCTCTCATTCAGTCAGTCTCTTTTTTCTAAGCCTCAAGAGCCAGTTATATGAAGTGCCGACTAGATAGCCAAGTCATCTTTGGCAAGGGTTTCTAGAGTCACTTTGGCATCTCACATGCCAGTAGGGAGATAGCTCCATGCAGTGGTCCTTCTAAAACTTGCCAGTTATCTATATTCCATGCTTCTGCACAAAATGTGTCTGATTTCATTATTGCAGGCACTAGCTATGCCATAGAATTTTATTCCCAGTAGCACCACATGAACAAAGACTTGCACAGATGACTCTTTGGTGCAAAAATGGTCACACCATACTTCACATTTAGACATTGCTGAAGTATGAATAATTTCTGCTCCTCGGAGAATTCAACACATGGAGTTACTACTTGACAGTGAGATCGG
>JAVHNF010014400.1:7757-28273 GCA_034783455.1 Micropsitta finschii
ATTCGAACTGCTTTCCTGATACCCATACCCTTACTGGTTGGTGCTCTATCAAGGGATCTAGAAAGGCGGAGCAAGATGATGATGATAGGGATGACATTAAAGATGGTGCTACAAGCCCTACCACAGCTATCCACCTAGCACAGGCCCAGTAAACAGCTCTGTTTCATAACTGTGCTCTGATCTCACCTTCCAGGCAGGAATTGCTCAGTGATACGATTGCTATGGCAGCTCTCTGTGACTCTGGAAAGCTCCCTGCACTATCCTGAGAGGCAGAAGAGCAGCAGCATAGCTGCACAGCACCAACTCACCATCCCAAGACTTCTCCCCTTCTCCATACACACTTTTTTTGCCTCAGAAGTTCAAAAATTAGTTTTAGTACTGGAAAGATCAAACCCATTTTGGTGCAGATTCTGCCCACGCTTCGCTGCACATCTATCACAGTGACAGATGGCTATAGCTGAACAAGGCACAAAGAAGCTCCAGCACACAAGTGCTGCATTCAGCTGGAAGGCTGCATCAGACCCCAGTGCTGACTGACTCTTTCATACCACAACACACATAGTGACTGTGTTTGCTGAGACACCTCGGTGCAAAGCACCCATGGGGAGGCCAGGCCTCAGGTTTTGTCCCTCATTTTGTTGCTGAAGTGGCAAAAATCATCTGAGAAGAACTCCACACCACAGTGCGAGTCTAAATCCAGCACCTCAAGAGATTCACAACTGGCAGCTAAACAGTCACTTCACTGGAGGCCTTCAGGTTCATTTCTCAATCCCAGTGAGGTGCTGGGAGAAACAAGAGGGAATACAGAAATGTGTGTGGGGAAGAGCTTCAAATTAAACAGCCCAACCTATAAACTTTATAGTAAGAATTTCCTTTGTCAATTCATGCTTCCCTCTAGCAAACAGATACAAAGAGACTTCAGTATCTTTGATGTGGATACTAAATTAAAAAAAAAAAAAAAAATAAAAAAATCAGTCTAATATTAAAACCCACTCAAACACAGAAAAGTGAAATTCAAATGTTTACCTCTACATCCAGGGCCAAGCCTTCAGCTGAGGAAAAGTAGTGCTGCTCCACTCCCTACAGAGCTATATTACACCAAAGGATATGGAACTCAGCCCTTGATCTCACGCAGTGACTGGGCCCTCAAACAAGACCCCGCACATGTGCCAAAAACCAAGTTAAAACTGGTTTTTAAATACTATTCAAGGAAAGAATTTACTAAGTGGGAGAGATGACACATACACTATCAGTGACTGAAAGAAGGGAAAGCTCAGCTGAAGACACCCAAGAGCTGAGCTCTCAGAGCAAAGCTCTGATTTGTAATAACAGCAAAGCCAGGGCTGCTCAGCACCAAGCAGAGACTTTGCATGGAACTCCTGTGCAGAGGTTGTGCTCAAACCACCCTCTCAATGGAGGGTGTTCATGGGACAAGGCACAAGAGAAACTTCAGAAATGGCTCTTTTTGGTTTGTTTCAATAACTAACACTTCTGCATTCCTCTGACAAGAGGGAGCATTGTCTGCTGACCCTCATTTCTGCAGTATCTTTATCACAGATGAATTGGTCATAGCATGCTAAAGCTAGTTTTGCCCACTATTACCCCCTACACTGTCCAACAGGTACAAAGCTTTCCTGCTTGTGCCAAACACTGTACGTCTTAGGGACTGAAACATATAGCAAAGAAATCAAGTATGGGGCCAACAGCCTGAATTATTATGGGACAAGAGGCTGACAGATCTCAAGCAGCAACCAGTGACATTCTCAGATGGAAAGTGTAACATACCAGATGTACAGCTGATTGATAGGATATACATCACCCTGATTCTTTTCCCCAGAAGCTAGAGGAAAGCCTTTTATAACAAAGCATTACATACAAAAAGCATTACATACAAAACCTGCACCTTGAATATTTGCTGAATTATATCTGATACAAAGCACCTAGCAATTAAAGAAGGCAGAAAAATGATTCCTAAGCAAAACACTTCTCAAATGCTTTCAAAGTGTTAATTATACTGTATAATGGCAGTCTGTATAGCTTACATATACACTGGATATGGATCATCAGACAGTAAAGCCTGGGTATGTATGTCTAGAAAAGTCATGATTCAAATCCCAGTGCTTCTGATGATTCTGTACAAACAAAGGCACTAATTTGAGGTAACTTGCATAGGATAAACCACCTTACATGCCTTCTGCTTACTCTTGCATTATCACTGGCCAAAAGCCATGGCTATAGGACAGTGTTTAATAAGGTCCGGGGTGAGTTTCTTATCTGCCTAAGTATTACCACCTCTTCACATGTTACTATCTGTACAGGTACACATACACAAACAAGCAAGGCAGGAGGCAGCAGCTCTCTATCAGCCCTGAACACCAGAGGATCCATCTGTCTCCCACCCACTCCACAACCTGGTTTGTGCATTCCTGGGGAAAGAGAGACCATTTACTCACCCCATTACACTTGTTTTGATCCATGCTCATGATCAATCTACGTACAGATGGGAATTTCACATCTTACTGAACACTGGCACCACTAGCCCTTTGCTTTTAAGCCAGGTAATCACCTGGGTCAGCTCATGCCCCTACCAAATCAAGTCCTTATCTTCTTTTGAGCCAGTGGTGACAGGAGCTGTAGTGGTCCCTGATGCCCGTCCCACTGGGCTGGAGTGCTTCCCAGCCCTGCCTGGGATTTTAAGTCCACTTGGCTTCAGCATGTTTGCTGTCTTCTGTATCTCAGGCTCCTATTGTCAGTGTCTCAAAGGGCTTTCCTGGTATCACAATTCAGGCTTCTCGATGATGGACCTCTTCTTCCATTGTTACAGACCTGGGAGAGGACACAAACCAGACAGAGAATGGGTGGGAGAGCACCAAACAGGATCCCATAAAGGATTACCCAGCACCCTCCACATAGCCACAGCAGAGTCAAGATCTTCCATTTCTTCTCCTGTAAAGCAAGGGTGATCATTTCCATCTCCCATCCTAATGTTACATTCCTCAATCTCACAGTCTCACTTTAATCCTGGAGTCCTGGACCAACGCTGAAACCTCCCATAGTCCCCAAACAATTTAAATTCAGTTTGGGATTTATTGAGTGGTTTTAAGTTCTAAAATCTCAGTTCATGCATCAACCAAGACCCAGTTCTGCTGTCAGAGCCCTTACCAAGGGCACACTAACAACTCCAGCTTGAACCTTTGGTGCAAGGCCCCCATTTTCACATGACTTTGGGGCAGCCTCTCCAAACTGACAGAAAGAGGAAGGAGAGGCCAATGTCCAAGATGAGACTTTCAGCTCTTTTCCTTAAGGACAAATCCAAAACCTTGTTATAGAAAAAGGGCATCTGACTCCACGGATTTCCAGTAGAGACTGAAAAAAAATGACTTTCTGGAACCTAAGCATGACTCTACCAGCTATTCATTAGTGCAGTCACATAACCCTTCCCTATGCCATTCCCTTCCTGGCAGGCAGTGGATTAAAACCTCCAAATTCCTTGCAAGGATGTTGCATGAACAAACACACAACTCCTCAAGCAAAAAGTTCTATGACAAAAATAAAGGAAATGACTGCTTTGCTTTAAAAAAAAAAAAAAAAAAAAAAGAAAGAAAATTCCAAAAAACCCACCCCATTCCTAATGGATAAAGAAAAAACAATAAAACATTGAGCTGATCAGCCAAAAGGACGCTCAGGCTGGCTGAGCAGGCTGGGATGAGGAGGGAAGAAGGTGGCAGCACAGTAAGCCAGAGAATGCCAACTTCACGGCAAAAGGAACTGCAGGGAGAGCAAGCCAAGGATCAGTCAGAAGCTGGGGGACACCCAGACCTGCTGCCCGGGCCGAGGAAGGAGGCAGCACTCCTGAGAATTAATGTAGCAGAGATTTACAGATGCCATGAGGAGGGAATTGCAATAGTGGGGACAGGAAGTGATTAAGACATGAGTAAGAATTTCAACACAGGCTGGGTCAGAGCAAGGGGAGGGCTGGCAGAGCTCCAGGGAAAGCTGCGAGCAGACACAGAGGACAAAAAACCACAAGGAGAATTCCAAAACTATTCCTGAGGGCTCACTAATACCTGAGACACCAAAGCGTGTTCCAGCAGTAAGAGTCAGTTGTCCCACACCAGCTTAGAGAGACAAAGAAAGGAGGGATCAGCAGAGACAGTGCAAGTGAAAGCCCCACTCATCCCCATGTTCCCCCCAAAGGGTGTTCAACACCTCAGGTGACTTCAGACACCTGCAGACAGCACCAAATGGGAGTATTTTAGCTTAGACAGATGTCAGGGCTGTTTGTGAGAAGTGTGAAGCTCAGCTCACATCATCAGCAGCAGGAACAAGATCAAGCAGTTCTTGTTAAGAAAGCTGCCTTCCTGCACCAGAGACTACAAAAACTAAATGCTGTCAGAGCTGGACAGGAGGCTGCAGATCCCAGCTCTATTTAGCATAAAACAGGGAGACAAGTAACAGACTCTAGAGGTGAGAAACATTGATCAGTATATCAATATTCCTCCTATCTGTCAAGCCATCAGACATCTCTCTCCCACCCATTCTATCTCAGATGACACATTTTGCCCAGGGCTACCTTTGACTTTACACACAGCAATTTGATTTCTAGCACTTCTGCTGGCAGCTGATGTGTTCTACCAAGAGATCTTGCCCCATCTCCATCACTTTCAACCTGCAGATTTGCTTCTTCACAATATGCCCTTACCTCTAGATTTGCACATCTCCTCGCCCAGCCCTACCTTCTGGTTACAAGGTTTGATGCTGTACTTGTGATTAAGCAAGCTGGGGATGCTGGCTGAATCCACAGCCAGGATTGTGGATGAGTGAAGGATAAAAGGACACAGGGGAAGGATGAAACAGAAGAATCTGAGCAGGAAAGAGAGCCAGACGAAGAAAAACATTTTACAGTTTGTCAGGCCTCTGTCAGGGGGATTCTCTGGATCTCCATCTTTGCAGCCAGCACCACATACACTTTAGGGAGACAGTGAATTTAGTCTGCTCCTCTATGAACAGCCAGGGAACTTCAGTTCATTCTCCTTCCATTATCCCTTCAGTTCATTCTCCTTCCATTATCCCTTCAGTTCATTCTCCTTTCATTATCCCCGAGGATCAGCTGTCCCCACAAGTCACAGGATATTGTGATATTCTGCTCCTTCTCAGGATGCCTGGATTTTATTTTTACACAGGCAGAGAAACAAGAGGAAGTGCACTCCCACTGCAGAGAGGTGTTTATGCAAACACATTAGCTTTCAATATCTTAATGCTGAAGCCCAAATGAACTCCACACTAATTACACTACCCTCTGAGCAGATAGCTGCTTTTATCCTGAAATACAACCACCATGGCTGGTTCATGGCCACAGTCACTGGGGTGTCCATGCCACACAGAGCCAAAAACTACTCAAATGCTACCTTCCATCACAGCCAGATGCCCTCAGCCCCACACCACTCACTGCATGTCGGTTCACAGGGGAGTCTGAGGGGTTGTCTGAAGTCATTCTCATCTCCACAAGCTGCAGACTGACCAAAGCCAGGAAACACGGACAACTGCTTCAGCATGTACCTGCACCCTCACTATCACACAGGGAGATGAGGATGAACGTAGGAATTCTTACTATAAATGCAGCTGTTTAGAAATGCATGGATGAGACTGATGTCTGGGACACTTTTAAAGAAGTCTTTGCCTGCTGTTAGGGACAGATACTCCTTCCCTGTCACTAGTTTCTCCCCCACTTCAACATAAACACATATGAGGTGATTTTTAGGAAGCTCTGAATGCCGAGCACAGAGCTCTTCTGAATTACACCATTAAGTCATCTTCACACAGAGCCATCCAAGTCAACACATCAGCTCCCAAACAAGCGATGCAGCTTTCGTGCTGCAGAAACAGCCTTGACCTGGGACACAGGCCAGTATCTCCATTAGAGATAACTTGGCCTGAGCTCCTCTGCTGTGGCCTCAGTATCCCAACAGTCCCTGGTAACAGACAAAGCCCTTCTCAAAAACCTGTTTCCAGCAGTAGATGCATGACACAGGCAAATACGATGCCACAAGTGGCATAAGAACCACACAAGCTATTTTCTTTCCTACTCCCTGTATTACCTGCATAAGCTGTAAGCTTTGACCCCCTGTATAACTTCATGGAAATGTGACTTTCTCCAGACACAGTGTAAAAAATCACCCTGTCTGCCCCTGTGGGTACTGGGGCCATCAGCTCTGCTTATTTTTGTCTTTGTCCTCTTCTAAGATGACACAGATCACAAGGATTTTGCTGGATCTCTGCTAGATTCTTCCTGCAATCTTTTCATACTGAGATGAATGGCTCTGTCTGTTCCCACAACTAAGAAAAGCATCCCAGGAATGCACAATGTGAAAGCCTGCTTCAAATGACCAAAATCTGTTCTCCATCTTTCCATCAGAAAAGGGGACTCAGATGGACCTGAGTCACCTGGGCTCAGATTCAAAAAGGGGAACAGTTCTTAAGTACAAATATATATTGTACTTAGATACCAAAAAATAACTTCCAAAAAATACCTTTCACCACAAGAAATATATCTGGATATTCCAGTATCCACAAGGCTGGCCAGGCATCAGAACAGTATAGGTTAAAACCTGAAACAACTGGAGGTGCTGAGGCTTCAATTAGTTCTCAGATGTGGTAGAAGAGTAACAAGGGTTAGAAGCAAAAGCCTTTGTTAGCTTTGGCAATGCAGCTTATCTGCAAGTTTCTCTCCTTCATCCATCCCTCGTACCCTCAACAAGGCACATGAGTGCTTGTGTGCCATGTGGAATACCATCCCATTTAAGATGAATGTGAGCAACAAAGCAGACCCCCAGGAAAAAGCCCCCTGAGGATCTCTTCACCTCAACATATTGAGAGAAGCAACTGCAAGACACAGGAGCAGCTTTCCAGACACCAGACTGAGCTGGCCCCAATCCCATCCTGTGCCTCATGCTTCCTTCTGGATGGGTCTGGATGTAAGAAGTGTTTACCCAACACAAAACCCTAGCAAGGGACAGGGAACTCGTTCTGAGTGCAGACCCAAGTGGCATTTAGACCAGCTGTATCTGAGCACTGGTGTAACAGTTGGGTATATGCTATATTTTGTGGGGAAATAACTCCTTATTTCTTAACATTAAGTCTAGAATTTAAAAGTAAGTACCAAAATTTAGGTTTTTGATTTTCTACCTTTGGAAACCCACACGTAAGAACTTAAATGTGAAGGCTGTGGTCAGACATGCACACACCTTTTCAGGACAAGGGCCTGTGAAAAAAGGTAAAGAAAAGTATCTAGTCATCAGACTGAAGGAAACCAAGGTTATCATATTGTATGGAAGGTTAATGATAAACAGAGACAATGCAGAGAAGCAGTAAAACACTTTACAACAATCCTGACTCATGCAAATAATCAGTAACTTTAAAGACAACAGCTGGGATAGGGAAAGGTTTGCACAATAAAGTCTTTCTGGTTTCACCTACTCCTATCTAAGATAGTCTTTTGAAAAGCAATTTGTGCCATTATTTAAAACACTATTCCAGGTCTCCTCATGTTCATGCTAAGGATTGGGAACACCAGCGCTTGGGATGCAGCCCTATGGCAGCACATCTGCAAGCAGAGCTCCAGCCACTTCCAGGGCTATCAGAAGAGGTGGTGCTGTGGCTGAAATCTGCACAGACTCTTGCATTAGTAGAAAAGACACAGCTTGGGAAGACCAAGAATCCTGTCTGCAGCTGCTCTAACAACGTAATAACAGCAACTCCATATGGAGCAATGAAAAGGGAATTATACGCCTGCAAGGTAAATCCCCAGCCTCTACAGGAAGGAGACAATCCCACATGCTGCCACACAACACGTAGCTGGGGAAGGTCCAACAGAAGGTCAACCAAAGTTAAAACCAACTTTGTTTTCAACACATCCTTTGCATGCACGTTCAGGAGAGTTAAACATAAAGGCAGGAACTAGATTTTCACCCCATGTTCTGGCTTTCAGAGTTCACAGCCTTGAAGCAGTTTCTGGGTCTGGTCCCCATCCTCTGTCATTCAAGAGCCTCTGGGACTCTAGACAAGAGTGAACTTACCTTAGCACTGCCCAAGAAGAACCCTGCTCCCCACAAGACCTGCAGCTGCCTGTTCCAGCAATTCATACTCGTGTCACACTCCTCATGCAGGATCTCCCAGTGAAATCAGCATTACTGCTTGCAGAAACCTTCAGCATCAGGCACTGCAAATGGTGAAAGTGATACCTGAAGCCCAACATCTTCCTGAAAATAAACTGCTATAAGGAATCTGGTCCACTGATCGCTGGAGGAGCTCTGCACTCACTTCAACAACAAGCACACAGAATAAAGGCAAAAAGCTTTCAGTGCCTACTCTGGTGTTCATTTATTAGGCCTTATACAAAACCTTTACTGGCCTAAAGATATTTATTCTGTTTTCTTAAGTTATGTAAGGTTATTTAATCTCATATTTCTGAGCATTTGGTTGCATCCTCTTCCTACTTCCAAGCTTTTCTGCACCCTCCTCACCCTCAGGAAAATGAGATTTTCAAGCAAAGCAGCTCTATCTCCTCGAGCCATTGCTCCAGGATACATAACAGGCTGCATGACAGAGGCAAGGACAGACAAAGATTTGGTGTCCCATGCTCAGGACCCTGCAACACTGGCCATGCTGCAAAGACACAGCTAGGGATTTTAAGAACTGAAGTTTCCCTTGCAAACAAAATCCAAACGCTGGACTCAAACCGCTGCATCTTCTGTGAGAGGGATAGGAAATGAATCCGATCACAGAGACAGGATCTGATAAAGCCAAACTGCAGCTTTGCTAATAGAGGCAGAGATTACACTGAGAAGAAAAGTCAATTTTATCTCTTAAATCCTTAAGATGTTCCATCCGATCCAAGGCAATCATAGCACTGCCTTCTCACTTCTCTCATTAGTTACTCCTTCCAACAAGCAATCAGAAACCCATTTCTGAAGCCCATGGCAGATCAGGATTAAATCCTGTTGCTTAATTGAAGTATAGAGGAAATAAAAGATGCTCACTCTTAATTAAGGTCAGAGTCCCCTCCCAAGAAAACCTTTCCTTCCCCCATAGAGGGAATGGAGGCAGAGCACTACTGGAATGAAAGGAGCATATTGGTTTCACTTACACACAGGAAAAGTCAAGGGATCCCAAAATCCTGACAAGCATCGGGTTATTTTCCTCCCTTGCAGTTGAATTCACATAGGTTCTTCAGCCAGAGCTCTGTTGTTACCATGCAGTCTCCCTTACGCATCTGAAAGGTTGTTAACCTCTAACGAAGCTTGTGTTTAGTTGTCTCTCTCCCTCCAATTTTATAATAACTAGCACAGAATGCAAACGGAAAGCCCAGAGGCCTTTTAGTTAAAAACTTCCATATTTAAGCTAGTTTATCTACTATAATAGACTAGTTTCGTTATAAAACAATGGTTATTAAAGGAAGAACATGCAAAAACATCCCACTGCACCCTAAAAACCACAATGCAAAACCTGAGGCAAAGTGGGGAAAACTCCAACCAAAACACAAGAAACAAAGGCCATTCAAGGAAGTTATTACATACAAACTAGGGAGTAATTACGGGCTTGCTGATGAGCTCACACTCCCCATGCTGGCAGAACGTCTGCTGAAGACTGACACAGGAGATAGCAACAATTCAGCACTAATTGAAGAGCAAAACTAGCTCTGATTTGTGGGAAAAGTCCTGGGGATGAGCTTGGACCTGTGTGAGCTCCCTGGAGTTAAGCCCTGGGGGCAGGGGACAGTGTTCCTACAGGAAAACATAGAGCAAGACACCAAAGTTGCACAGCTCCCATGGGAAGGGAACAGAATGTACGCAGAGATTTCAGAAGTGCTGTTCTCCAGGTCAGTTCAGACTTCATCCAATGGCTATTAAAGTCCATGAAAGATTTCTCTACTATTCAAGAGGCTTTGACAAAATCCAAGTGGCCAATCCACAGAAAGTGTCGTAAGTAGGATCTGGAAAAGAAACATGAGGAGGGCAGAGTGCAGGAAAGATAATGATACATGGAATGGTTTGGGTTGGAAAGAACCTTATGATCATCTAGTTCCAATCCCCCTGCTACGGGCAGGGATGCCTTACACTAGACCATGTAGCCCAAGGCTCTGTCCAACCTGGCCTTGAACACTGATTAAAGGATGAGGCAACCTGTGCCAGCGCCTCACTGTCCTCACAGTAAAGAACTTCTGCCTTGTATCTAACCTGAACTTCCTCTGTTTCAGTTTGAGCCCATCACCTCTTGTCCTATCACTACAGTCCCTGATGAAGAGTCCCCCTCCAGCACCCTTGTAGCCTCCTTCAGACACTGGAAGGCTGCTATGAGGTCAAAAACACACTCCATTATAACGGGCTTGATATTTTACTACTGGAGAAAAAAAAAAAAAAAAGCCTTTAATTAAATCTGAGCTATACCCTAACTCGGCCATGCTACACACCCTGTGCAGAGCCACAGAAGAGTCTGAACTTCGAGAATTCCCTGGCTTCTGATTACTTGATTTAGTGCAGCATTAAAGTTCACCCTGGCACTTGATCCATTATTCACTGGAGCTCAGGTTCACAGAGATTTTGATTTGTGCACTTCTGTAATCTAACTTCTACCCTAGGCTTTGATTATGAAACAAAAATAGCACCCAGGTCCTTCCTGCACATGCAATGAAGACTTCTTTGCAGGCCAGCCTTGGTTTGTTGACTGTAACTGAAAAGCTGAACCAACACAGAGCTGAAAATAGGAAACAACTAGCCTTGCAAGCTTCTTTCTCTTTCTCTTTGCACATTGAAACCAGGAATTCTGTTTTCATTTTCAGAGCAGTGTTATGACAGCCTGTCTGCTGATAATGCAGTTGTACCTGTTTAAACTTGCAGATGATTTGGTTAAAAGCAAAGAAAATAGGATTGGAATGCAACATATTTTGGGGTAATAGGAAACACCTTTGGGACATGTTGTGCTTGCTCCTGAAGCTCCCACTGTGCTCCACTAAAGCTGCCCAACATCTACACACACCTTCGAGAGCACCAGAAGAAGGCACCATGTCCATATAATGACACATTTACTGCAATTCAGTAAGCAGTAGAGACCTGGTCACTATAGCAGGTACAAGAGCAAAGCCTTTCCCTGGACCATTAGTTCTGCAAGTTTTAACATCTAGTGAGAAATCCCCTAAGAAGAATTCCAACACAAACAATGCCACATTAAGGGAAAACTGAGCCTGCTTCTCCACAAGCTGCTGAAACTTCAGGCAGGGCTGCAGGACAAAAAAGCCTACCCTGTACCTAATGCAACTCCTTTTGTTTAGTTATAAAACCACAATATTTTTCATTCCTGCAGTTCAGCAGCACCAATTTCAGCCTCTTCTGGCTGGGAACCCCTCCCACCAGTTGCCAATCCAGATTTAGTGAAGCCAACCTTCTGCCCACAGACCTACTCTGCCCTATGCACATTCTGTGTACTCTGCTCTCTGACATTCCCCCATTGTGTCCAACACTCTCCCAAGATGGCTTTGCCCTTTCTCCACTTTCACAATATCATTTTAACCAAGAAATGCTCTCCTTTGAGAGGTCCTTAGACACAGCACTCACCACTTCCATTTCATCTTAGGAGATCTTCTCTAAACCTACATCACTTGAATTCAGTCTGGTTTAGACATGGGCAACCCAAAATGCACGCTGCATCCCAGGCAAAATCTCCAGGTAAACTCTATGCCAAATACTATGAGCTAACATCATCTTATTCGTTCAAACAAAGCAAATGTTTTCAAAAGCAGAAAGAATAACTAACCCACCTTGACACTGATTGTTAACGAGTAAGCAGAGATACAACAGGAGGTAAGCTGAAAAGGAAACACAGATCCTCTCACAGTTGAAATGCAGCACTGACAGCCAGGACTCCTGCTTCCTTCTTCCACAGTGGTCAGTAAAATCCTTGCCATACAAAGACAGATGATAACAGTACCAATATGCAGAAAGAAGGGTGACAGACCAGGAGGGTCGCACCACTGGTATCTATTGAAAGATCAGAGATCACCAAACCTAAGACGTTGTGGAGGTGCAAACTCACCCTCTCTCCAGGGTACCAAGGCCCTGTGTAAGCCCCATCCCCTCTACCCACACTCAAGCATCCTGGTTCCCATCGCTGCACAGGCAGCAGCAGAACAATGCTGGATACAGTTGTTCCCTGGAGCACCCTCCTCCTCCTCCCTGCTGATTCACCAGCCTCCCACTTCAGAGCCTGACCTCTGGGCTATGTGCACTAATTGCTGCTGTCTCTTGAGCCTCTCTACAAGCACTGCAACTTCCCCAGACCGCAGCTGACATTGACATACCTACACAGTTCCCACCACAGCCACTGCTGCAGACAGGGAGGCCAGTCATGTAGGAAGATTCCTTTCAGCCAGTATGTGTTAACCATGAAGTTTCCTACTTCACCACCATACAAAGGTCCTTATGAAAAGCCAGAGCTAGCTCACAAACCTTATAGTACAAGACAGAACATACCTCTTAATTAAATTACATCCCTATCGATGACCAAAACCATAATAATTTTGGCAAGTTATATCAAATTGGATCTTACTCATCAACATTATTATGTTATCACTCCTGTCTCACGGTTTCTATGACCCACACCTCACGACCTGCCTTCCAGAAGCCATCATTTATTTTGGATTGCATCACATGGAGAAAGATACAGATCTGAGCTCAAAGCCTCCAGGCACTGAGCCACACATTAAGCCACCCCAGCACCATAGGAAGTTACACCAGAGGAGATGAGAGATTATAGTTTCTAGAGGTGAAAAAGCAACCACCATCCTACACAGTCAGATTGCAAAGGAGGTGTGGAGATGGAACATGCCTGGTGCTGCAGTGGGATTTGCTGCGCTGGCAGGAATAGGAGAGCCTGGCACATCTGCACACATCTGGGAAAGGCTGTCCATCCCAGCCTCCTGCAGCAGCAACAGAGGCCTTGCAAGAGCAGTACTGCTCCACAGCCTGGTTTTAATCAGCATTCCTATCTACACACTACCCCATGCCATTGGGAAGCACACATACAGCAGTGCTTGATGCACAGATGCTGGCAGCCAAAAGGAACAGGCCCATCCAGATGGATCAGTGCTAAAAATGGGATGTAACAATTCTTAACTCTGGAGACAAGAGTAAGGCTGCTGGGGTGAACCCAGCCTGCATGCAGGTAGGCAGATGGATCAACCCACCACACTCCTTTAATACTGCAGTACTACATGTTCTAGCCAGAGCTTTAGAGGCATTGCGTGTCCCCAAATGCTCCTGCACTCCTTACAGAAACAGACTCCTATATAGAAAGTGTCACTAATCTCTACTCTAATGCAGACAAGACCACAATCATGATTTTGTACAGAGATTAAGATATAATCTCACCTAGCCAAGCAAGTAAAGTGCAGCTACAAGCAGCAGGCCGAGCACACCACACCACAGAGTGCTGGCATGACATCCCCAATGCAGACTGGTCCCATTTCAACCAAAAACGGAAAACAAAATTCAAGCTGTAACTTCTTCTAACAATGACAGTCAATGCTGCCAGCACCCTAAGGCAGAGTATATCAGCACTCCATAAACCTGAACCATATGATCACCCAAAAGCACCATCTGACTTTGATGTTTGCATGTCGATGTGCTGGAAGTGCTCCCACACCTTCTTAACATCTACACAAAGCACTTTGAGGGGATGCACGGATAAAAAAGGGGAAAAGTGCTTGCAGATGCTTCAGAGACATCATGATTAAACTTGCAGGAGTATTATCACCAATATCATTTAGTAGAAATATATATAAATATACATACACATAGAAATCTTTTCTATGGAAGAGATTCTCTGTAAGGGTGCTGAGGCACTGGCACAGGGTGCCCAGAGAAGCTGTGGCTGCCCCATTCCTGACAGTGTTCAAGGCCAAGTTGGATGGGGCTTGGAGCAAGCTGGGCTAGTGCAAGGTATCCCTTCCACAGCAAGGGATTGGAACTGAATAAGCTTTAAGGTTACTTCTACCCAAACCATTCTGTGATTCTATGATTTAGCAAGTTCAAAATCTACTTCACAGATCCCACTACAAGACTACATACACAGATACATAAAAGATTAACAGTGTAAGGCAAAACATCAGCTTTCCCTGCCCCAGCAGCAGCCTGCCTTTCTGCGCCATATTGTTCCTCATTAAATCTCCATTAGGGATGGCTGGTGGATTGGTCATCAGCTAGAATGTGCCAAGCTTACCAGCTGGGAAACAGAAGTCCAGAGGAAAAAAAAAATGCACTTATTCAAGGTTGCAGACTGACCTACTCCAGTTTGTGGAGTAAGGATCTCAGTTATAAAACAAATAGCTTTATGCTAAATATAGCTAAGAAGCAGCCTTTAATCACCAGGATAGGCTTCACACAGAGGGCTGACAGAAGCTACTGAGGTAATATAGCACACAATATACAATAGTCAAATATGAGGCTAAAAAGCCCATTAAACACATCTCATGACATAAAGACCTCTCCACATCTTCCACGAGAGGCCTCTTTCCAGGGAGGTTTGTTCTCCATCCATGGGATGTGCTTGTAGGTCATGAATGGGAGGGATGCAAGGGATGGGAAGTGCTGCTTGTTTCACCAGGCAGCTGCTTTTTGTGCCTGTCAGGATGGCTGAAAAGTTTCCAGCACTAATTGGCGGACACAGAAGTTTTCAGAGCATGATGCAACAGATAATGGGGGAGGAATATGTCAAAGGAAGAAAAAGAACAGACCAGCCAGAGAAAGCCTTTTCTGCTGCCTATGCCAGAAGCTGGTACCTCACTTTGAAGCCTTCCTTTGCCCCGCCAGAGGATGTGCTGCCAAAGAAGTTCATGCTGCAGAAGAAATGGTGTTGCTTTTGTCAGTTAAACACCTTTGTACTGGTCCTTTGTACAATAACAGGCAGACATACAAAGCCACAACAACAGCAAACAAAGGGGAAGACACATACTCTGCAGTTGTAACTGAGCTACAGCGGCCAGGGAGCTGGAGAAAATGCCTCATTTTCCACATTATTCTTTAAGAATAAAAATCTTCAAACCTGTGTCCTGAATTACAAGGATGAAGATGGACCTAACCTGAGACAGATGATCTCTTGGAAGCTTCTGTCATTCCAATTTGTTGTGAAGCCCTTCCAGCATAACCAGCATCCATCTAGTCTTTACTACTCCACTGCAAACAAAACAGAATTCATTTTGACCGAGAGCTCTGGCCCAAGCAATACAACTCTCTTTACATTATCTTTTTAAAAGGAGCCATGTGAGGGAACACAGGGAAGAGAGTGAAAAACACCAAGAAGTGATTAAGAAGTTCCAACATCCACAGAGCATTTAATTCACAGACCTCAAAGGAGGTCAGAGCTGCAACACCCATTTGGGGAGAAAGAAATACAGAGAAAACAGATTTTTCCCAAGATTACTTAAGGAACAACAGCGGAGATGAAGAGCTGCTCGACTCTATTAGGCACCACTGTACATCCAGCCCAAAGGACTTGGGAAATCTTTCTGAAGTGTTTACTTTATAGACACAGAGTACAAATTCTTTTCTAAAGGAAGCATTTGGCTTTCCCAGGCACAAATGGAGCTATCAAGGGAGTCAACAGCAGAGTTCAGAACATTAACTCCCTAAATAAACCCAACAAGAACTTCAGACTTCCTTTGTGCTTCAGCACAGATGAGGATGGGGAGATGGAGTTCAAGCTGGCTCAGAGTCCACAGCAGGGCATTCCACTGTCTGTGCACGTTTCTCTACAACTATGAAGGTGGGAAAACACCAGCATAGAATCACAGAATAGCTAGGGTTGGAAAGACCTTAAGATCATCTAGCTCCAAATCACTGAAAGGGAAGGCTCACCTAATTTCAGTGCCAATTCAAGTCAGCATCATATTTTATTCCATCATGGAGTCATCTCATAGAATGATTTGGGTTGGAAAGGGTCTTGAAAGTCATCTAGTTCCAACCATGGGCTGAAGTAAAATAAGTTAAACCATGACAACAATATATTATAATGTTTGGTTCCATTTCTTCATTTCATTGTCTTTCTTTGCTTACACCGTCTCTCAAACAACCATGCCTATTATTGTATAGACAGTTCCGCTCATTTAGAAGGAGATAAGAAAAATCACACCACTGCATGGGAATGATTTCCAAAAAGTCTGGAGCACAATTATTGTGGTGTTTGTTTCTGGTTTACAGCATTTCTTCAGGATGTTTTTCAGGAATAACAGTAACTATCAGTTTAAGGTGCCAGCCTCAGAGTCACATGCAATGAAGTCATTTTTCCACTGGTAGCTACATCAAGAGCTACTGCACAATCATATAAGAGTAAGAAATTAAATCCAACTACAAGGAAAGTCAATTTGCTTTGTCCTGTTTAGCACTGCAGCTCAACCATGTAACACAGCATGCAGGGTCCTCTCAGCAGAGCAAGGGGAAATGCTCCAGGAGCATGGCGGTACTGCAGAAAGAGACTTTGTACATCGATGCACTGACAGACTTCTCTGTTTCTCTGTCAGCATCAACCACGGACACAAGAGCTTCCCCTGGGAAGGCCAGCCGCATGGAGAAGGCAGGATTAGAGTAGGACTCAGGAAGACCAAGTCCAATTCCTTTCTCTGACCTGAGCTTCTGGAGCAAGCTTAGACAGTTTGTCACCTTGATTCATTAACTTACCTAATCTGGGTAGAAAACTGACCAGTAAAACAAAGCCCCAATCTTGCTGGAGTCTGACACCACCAGTACCATGAATCAAGGTGCTCTCCAAACAAGACCTGAAATTCTACTGTAAATATCACAAGAAGAGCGATAAGAGAACCGCAGCCAGAGACTGCTGGTTGTTTTTAACTCAGCAATTGAACAGAAGGGGGAAAATATGCCTTCTTGCCTCATATCAGCAACTTCCTTGGTTGTTCCTGTGCTCAGACCCCTTGTGAGATGGAGGGGGAAATCGGGCTAAGTATTTATAAATGATGTTTATGAAAAACATTTCTGTAAATACCTACAGACATCTCTAAATTAGTGCATAGCAGTGTCTAAGGTAGGTTAGCAACAAGCCACGTTCAGGTCTAGCTACCTGTACCTCATCTTTCCCAGACCTTTAACAGTACATAAACCTTGCCATGTGTTGTATACAGTCTGCAAAGTGGTACTGACACCCTGCATCTGGCAAGATGGAACTTGCTTTATATATTGTCTCTCATCCTCACTAGAACGATGACACCTCCCTCCCTCCCCCAAACTATTTATTTCTCCTAAGTTTCATGGATAAAGGAGGCATTTTGATAAATAAAACCAGCAACCTCAGCCAGGAGGTAGAACCTGTGCCCTTACCATTTAACCACCCAGAAATGCAAGGGAAGAAGAACTGGCACGTGTACCCTTACATAGCTGCATCCTTGACACTGGGAAATTCCCCTCTGGGTTCTTCTTCATTTCCTCTGCCAGAGCAGAAGCATAAATGGGGAAAAAGAGGAAATGCATCAGGAACTGCTACTTGCTGGATTAAATGATGGCAGCTTCCAAGGCTAGAGGTGGCAGGAAGCTGAGCAGAAGAAGAGCACATACCAATCCTCAGCCTCAGGACTGTGGATCACTTCTGTCAGTGAGTCAAGATGTTTGCATGCATACTTTACAACTCATCTACCTATTCTCTACCCTTCTGTGCTGTGTACTTGCAGCTCAGAATGGGTCTTTGTAATTCTAGCCAACTAGAATTCAGGGGTGGTGGCAGCGTGAGGAGCTGCTGCATAAAGAGCATAGAAATTTGCAGAAAATTCCCCCTTCACACCCTTTCCTTGTGTCCCAGCCACTGTTCGGAGACCGGAGGGGCCAGGTGCGGCTGGGCTGAACTCCTCCTTAAAACCAACTCGACGGTCCCGTTCTGTAAGTACTTCCATGATTACAGATTCACGAATAACCCGGTTTATTGAGGGAACAGAAATACAGATTAGGGATTGCCCTCCATAGGTTCACCTACTTCATTAGCACTCAAATCCAAAGGTATTTAACGGATAATTGAGCTCACTTAAAAAAATAACTAATTGGTAATTCATTAAGCTCGGAGCCACCCGGCTATCACCCGACGCAGTCGGAGGCGCAAATCTTACCCAAAAGGCGTCCTTGCTTTGGTGGGGACAGAGGAGAGAGCCTGTCCGCTGGCCTGCAGAGGAGGATCATGTTGTCATCCTCTGCCATGGAGGAGTTCACATGCCAAACGTATCCTTTGGAGACAACTGACAATGAGCCTGCAGTCAAATTATTGGGTGTTATCACCATAGCTGGTGGGGACCAACCCCTGTCGCACCCTGGTGAACTTGCTGGATGTGAGCGAGGAATAACAGAGTTTGGATCACCTTCAGTCAGGCTGCCCAAGGGCTGTGGGTCTTGCGCAAGGGCGAAACAGAACCAGAAAACATACACATAGCTCCATTTTCCTCCAGGCCGAGGCAGCTTTAAGGGCCATCAGGCCTTTGCCTGGCAGCCTAATCACCCGCATCATCAGCCCATTGTCCCCACTAGCAGCCCATCGTCCCCATTAGCAGCCTATCAGGGTGTTGAACTATCTGGTTAATATCAAATCAGACAGGCTAGCTCGTTCAACTGGTCTATAAGGGAAAGAGAAAAGGTTAGGTCAGAAGCCTATCAGCTCTGGTGCTGATTCATGTCATGCCTTGGGTACCTTAGTAATGACATGCTTTACCAAATATGGAGTAACCATTTTTCTTCGCAAAGTTAGATTCATTGAATGATTAAAATGCTGTCCTTGCATAATGACATTAGTGTTAGCTACCTGATCAGTCTACAAACGTGATGAGAAGTGTTAACAGTAAAACAACTAAATAAATCAAGCTGACATGTTTTCCTGCTTCTGTACTGATTTCAAAGTGATGCTGTTACACACCACAGTTAAAAAAAAAAAAAAAAATCCAAACAAAAACAGTAGTCCTACATCAGTCAAATATTGTGACACAAACTGGAACGAGTCACAGAGTTGAAAGCTAACATCAATCATGAGGACTTTCATTCTGGCCATACAAAAAAACAAAACAAACCAACCACATTATTTCTCTCAAAATACAATTGTTATAATTTTTTATTTCCTGGCTTTTAAAATTGTTTTAAATCCCATCATTATTATTCAAGGCCAGGTTGGACAGAGCCTTGGGTGACATGGCTTAGTGGGAGGTGTCCCTGCCCATGGCAGGGGTGTTGGAACTAGATGATCTTAAGGGCCTTTCCAACCCTAACTATTTTATGATTCTATTATTCTATGATTATTTACTGAGAGATTATATATATTCCAAACAAAATATGTGTTGATCCCTTCTCAAAATAATAAAAATATAATAATATTAATAAAATAAACTATTATATCAATCAATATAAACAGTGTGTGTATATATGTATATATATAGTGCATATATAGATAAAAGTATCTCCACAACTGAAATCTGGATGTATGGATGTTCTTCTGTCTTTAGAAAATTTTAGAACTGTCCTACAAAATACTTTTGCATACTTCTAGTCAGTCTTATGACATAACAGCTATTGCACAACAATAAATAAGATGCAAAATGAGGAGGATTAAGAGTCTATGCTGTAAGAAACTCAAGAGTTTGAAAAGGTTTGAGCAGATTTTTTTGCCTGAGGATCTATCACACAGCTCTGGACAGCATTTGTAAAGTTTTACCTCAAAAATAGCCTATGGTCATAACAGCTTCACCAAATTAATACATTAAACCATCACCCAGTCGTATTATTTACTAAATTGAGGATAAAAGAAAATAAATACTCATTCAATGAAGAAATGTTCTGTATGATGAGTAATAGCCAACTTTAGAGATTTCTTTAAAGATAGCCATTATATCTAATAATCTGCTAATAATGCCAATTTGTAAATTGTACGAAATAACCTGAAACACAAGTGAAAAAGAAGCATGATAATTCAGAGAGATGAGCATTTGCTCATAATGTTGTGGTACAACTACACAACAAAGACAGCAACAGAGGGCAACAGTGCTAGGAGGGTTTAAATGACAGAAACTATAAGCATGAAGCTTTCCAGAAATATGAACACATTTGTCATGGAAAAAGGCTGGGGAGATTATTAAACAGAAGGGTGAAAAAAGTGACTTACAGAAAGCACTGGTGTCTACATCAGGCTGAACATAACAGGGGGAAACAAATCAGTCAAAGGAGCAGTAGGAGTTAAGTTAGCAGCTAGTTTAATAGCTGTATCAGTGGGACTTGATCAAACATGAATTGAAAGTCAGCAATAAAGAGACAGATTTTGACATCCCTGCTGGTTAAATAGTACTCAGATGTGAAAGTAACTCACTGCACTCAGTGACACTACATGTGTATTACAGACATAGACATATACATATATATGTGTGTGTGTATATATATATGTATGACCAGTGTTAGGGGACTTTAAGGACAGTCTGACCCTGTGTGCAGCTAGAT
>JAVHNF010014404.1:0-10051 GCA_034783455.1 Micropsitta finschii
TCCCCATCTCTTCCAGCTGTCCCAGCCGACAGGATTTTCCCTTGATTGAGACAGAGGTTGAAGCATCCTTACGCAAGCTGAAAGGTGGGATCCTCGTCCCCTCATCCCAGCTCATCTCTCCCCATCCCAGCTCATCCCTCCCCATCCCAGTTCATCCCTACCCATCCCAGGTCATCCCTGGACCATTTCTGTCTTCAGGGCTGCAGCGCGTGGTTTGCCCGCCAGCAGTTGTACATCCAATGGGGTTTACTGGAGCAGAAAAAGGGAAACAAGGCTCTTTAGAGGCTGCCAGCAGCGTGGCACTGCTCTGAGCTCAGCACCCAGCCCAGGCTGGTGAACAGCCCCTGCAGCCAGGCAGCAGCGTAGCACTGGTCTGATCTCCAACCTGAGCCCGGAACCCAGACCAGAGGGGATGCTGCTCTGTTGGCAAGACATCTCCTTTCGACCACAAGCTCAGCAGCAGCTCCCCTGCCACAGGACTAAGCGAGGGCTAAACCCAGGGACAGCACTCAAGCTTTGGGAGCAAAGGCACTCAGGAGCTTTGCTCCTGGGGACTTTGCGTGGAGGTGCCTGAACATCTCTGCTTATGGGATCTTCAACTGGAGGAGGCTGCCCAGAGCCCCATCCAGCCTGGTCAGGACAGGAGAGGACCACGTTCAGAGCAAAGGTGCTGAGACACAAAGCTGCAGGATCCTGCTCCTGGGATCTTGCTCAGCACAGAGCACAAGGTGGGGGGGTCCCTTTGCCAGGGACCCCCCAGTGCGAGCCATGCGAGGGGCCAGAGCCACCCCTAACCCTGAGCCACAGAAGCCACATCCTGGCCTTTTGTTCCTGAAGGAGAGCATGCAGGCAGTTGGGTGCCAGCCACCAGAGCTTGTGCCGTGCCTGCTTCCCCCCTTGGCACACAGCGGTGCCCGGCGCCTCTGGCCAAGGCTCGCTTGCGCAAACAGCCCCGGTAAGGAAGATAAATGGGGCTGAGTGGCAGGAAGGCAGCACGGGGCTGCCGGCCAGCCCTGCCTGTGATCCAGGGCACGCTGCACTGCTCCAGGGCCACGCTCCTGCTCAGGGACCGCAGCATCCCGTTGCGGTGCTTTAGGAGGTGCTCCCCCAAATCACCGTCCTAAGAGCGTGAGGTTTTCAGACTGGTTAAAGGTACTCGTGGAGAAACACTTCTCCACATAAACCACTCCAACTCAGTGACAAAAAGTGTCCCCTGAGCTGCAACCATTCCTCAGGCATTTCACAGACCCAGCCTCTGCCACACGTGCTCGTAACCACAGCAAGATTCCCCATGGCTCTGACTGGAGCGGGTTCAAAGCCTGCTTGCACCAGGCAGAAGGTTCCTCCTACTCACTGGATCTTGCTGGGTGCTCCTGGTATGGAGGGAGGCTGACATCTGGGTCCAGGATGGCACCCGGAGGAAACCAACCCCTGCGGCGATGCTGATGCTTCCCACCAGTGCAGAGCCGTGATTTGCTGCCCCAGCCCCAGTGTCTGAGCTGCATCTTCTAAGGGATACAAGAGGTTAATATTAACAACCCCCTGTCTTGAGCCATGCTAATGCCACAGCAGAACAGAGCACCCCTGCCAAGAAGCTTATCTGAGGCTCTTTGTGAACAAAGTGAACCCTGGAAGGTGGCGAGGCTCAGTGACAGGGAACAGGGATGCAAGCCAAGATCACTGCCTCTGGCCAGAAGAGAAATTTCCATCTTAGAGAGGAGCCACCCCATCCTGATAACCCCACTGTTCCCAGCACGGCGAGGGGCCTCGGGGGACCAGGACCCTGCTCCCTGGGAGCTGTTGGCACAGCTCGGCTCTGCTGTGGCAGCATCTCATGGCTCCAGCTGCACAGACGGCCACTTGAGTTAAAAAGCATCCTTAAGGGATGCAGCACGAGGCAGGCAGCCCTGCACTGAGCTCCGCGGTGCCTCTGCCTTTCTGCTGGCTCCTGCACCTTGTAAACTGGGACAGACAAGAGCCCCCTCACCCAGTCGTTACCCACTGTTAGTGCCTCTCTGCTTCACACACCATAGGTCTGAGCTCCCGCAGGACCCGGCTATCGCACCAGATAGATACAATGAGCCTTTCAGCCCTCCAGACCTCTGGACATCCACTTGAATGAGCCGTATGTCTAATGAATACGTGGGAAAATCTCGGAGCAGCCAGGACTCCACAGAGGCTCCGGCTCAAACCTTCTGCTTCCCAAATCCTCTCGAGGCCGTGCGGGAAGGGAAAGCTCCAGCCCAGGGCTCTTTCCATCCCAAGGCGCAGCCGGGGTCGATAGGAAGGAACGGTGACCGAGCACAGCCCGTCTCTGCCTCTGTGCTTGTTCCGAACTGGGGGAGTTGGTGGCTCCAAACCGAGCTGGGCCCCACCAGTTCCTGGGAATTTAATCCACAGATCGCTCCTCTGGAGCCACCGCGCAGCAGCAAAGGGACCCCAGGCTTCAAGCCCTGTCCCTGCAGCTGGGAGGCTGCTCCACTTGGCCTGTGATTGTGCTCTGCAGGCAGAAGAGAAGGGAAACCCTGTGCCCTTCAGGCAAGGGAAAGGCAGAGAGAGCAATGCAAGGGGAGGGACCACGGGGCTGGAGGAAAGACGTGAGGGTGGCTCCATCCCACTGCTACAGGTACAGGCAACCAAGTGGAGCGGTGCCACAGCCCTTCTGGGAGCTCCAGGTAGGCACCGAGCTGCTCCCAGTGCCTGCTCCTCTCCAGCGGGCTGGAACTCGCTGTCCCACGTTTGCTTTACTTTCTAGAACCAGGGTAGGAAGCTCCCGAAGTGTTTCTTGCTCCCTGGGGCCCGAAAGAGAGAGAACAGGTCTGTCTGCTCCTGGGGAGGGACAACAACAGATAGGACCTGGTGTGTAAAGATCCCAATTAGACTTGGCAGGCAGCACAAGCTGCAGGAGCTTCCTCTTATCCTCATGCGCCCTGCCATCGGCAGAGCTCTCCCGCTGATCCTCTGGAGTGACAGCAGGGTTTAATCTCCATGGAAATGGGGCTAATACAAGCCTGTGATCTGCTGCAGGTGGTGGTTTGGCTACTCCCAGTGCATCAGCAGCCAGGCTACCTTTTCCCTTCTGCTCTCCATCCCTTTTGGCAGCCGCCCTGGAGCATGTCTGGATGCTGGGACAAGACTTGGGGACTGCAAGAGCTTTCATTGCCTCCAGCCTGTGTGGAGGAGAAGGGCAGAAGCTGTGGGTGCAGCAGGGGAAGCCCACAGCAGAGGTGGGACCTGGCTGCTCATACACCCGCAGTGGTCAGCATTGGGCCAGCTCAGAGATGCTGTGTAGGGATGATGTGGTAATGCTGGAGCTGAGGATGCTCCTGAGCATGCAGCTGGGACACACAGTGCCCACATCTCACCGCAGCTCCAGGGATGGTGCTTGACTTTCCCAAAGGATTCTCTGTTCGTGATAGATTTCTCTTAGGGTTTATTTTCCTTCCTTTGCAAAAACCTTGTTTGGACAATGCACGGCAGCATCCTCACTTAGTACAGGCACGGATTAAAGCGACCAGAGGCTTGTTTGCTTGCACTGGACCTAAAACATTCAACAGAGTGAGTTTGTCTTTTCCCAGCTGGAGACTTCCCTCTGTGTGTTTTGAAGCCAGGCTCATGCTCTCCATAGCCCAGCAGGTCCCCAGCACACAGAGCTGAGCTCCCCAGTGTGTGGTCCTCCAGCACCAGGAGCCTCCGAAGGCACCTGCACGTTGGACCTTAGAGAAGGAGACCTGATGAGGCTGTGTTGAACACAGCTGTAGCTACACAGCACTCTGCAAGCAACAGGGATGCAATAAACCCTACATGAGGTAGAGATGCAGCACAACACAAGGATTTTAGAGATACTGATGGACAGAGAGGACACCAGTGTTCAGAGCTGAACCCAGAGCTCTTCCCATCAGCTGCAGATGTCTCATTGCCAAAGCTGGATGGGTTTTATGGAATCGGAGTTGAAGGGGCTGCTCTTGGCATCCTCAAAATCAGTTGCCATTGCAGAAGCCTCCCAAGAACCCAATCTTACCGTGCTGGCACCCATCTGCTCTTCACTCCTGAAGCCTGTAAAAGGGGAGTAAAGGACCCAGCAGGCAGGAGGGTCTTCTGCTGGTGAAGTTTCCCTTCTGCCCGTTCTTGTGGTGTCAACAGGACAGATGAGGAGGACTGAAGACATTTGCTAAGAGAACAAAAAGCATAAAGAAGTCATGCAAAGGTGCTGTAAGGGCTGGACTCTAACTGAGAGTCTCAGAGAAGCCTGCTCTTTAAATTCCCTCTCCTCTGCCAAAAGGAATCACTCAAAGGCTTGGCTTTGGCTAAGAGCTATGAATACTCTCAGCTGCAGACTCTGCTCACACCCAGCAGGGTGGTGTAAACCTGGGCACACCTGGGAATGAAGCAGGAAGGAGGAATATTAACGCCTCAATAGGAAACCCAGCACCCATCAGCAAGCAGAACCCAGCAGAGGGTCTGAACATCTGGTGGCTGCAGGAGGTCTGGGCTCACCACATCCCCATCGCATCCTGCAGATACCAACGCACTGAAGGAGCCTGCTCCAGACCCCTCGCAGCCAAAGATGAACCATTACAGGTGAAAGGGATCCAGCTGCAGCCCTGTGAGGGGCTCTCCCATCCCAGTCACTGGTTTCCAGGCTGCATTCCCATCCCCATCACAGCTGGCTCCAGGACAGAGCACAGGGATGTGTGGATGTGCATTGCGGCACGGCTGTGCCTAACCCACTGTGGTCCAGCTTAGCGCGGCTGAGCCTCCCTGGCAGGTAGCCCTGATGGGCTAATGGCTGTGTCTGAATGTATTAACCAAATGACTCTCTGCACTCCCTGTTTTCCTAGAGCCCCAGCCAGACCCCAAGACTATTTGTGTTGGCTTTGAACACTCTGCCCATCTCTGTGCAGCGTGAGCACATAACCACAGGGATTTGTTAATAGAAACCAAAGCAGAACTCACCAGCAAAGCAAGGGGCCTGTCCTAGAACAACAGCTCAGGGCTTTGCTGTCACAAATGGGATCTTCCAGGGTTTCCGGAGCTCTCCTGGACCTTCCTCTGGAGTGACTGCAGAGCCACAGCAAACCCCAGGCCCGTGGTAGCAGGGCTCCACTCCACAAGTTCCCCAGTCTGATTTTAAGCAGCTCAGATGCTGAGGTTCCCTTTTACTCCCTTTAGGAGACAAAGGCCACGTCTACATGATGGATTTTGTGCTGCTTTTCCTCATCCACTTGGACTTGAACCCAGCTGAGACCATTTGGTGTCAATGGCTGTGCAGAGGTTCCCCTTTCAGTTGAAACAGGATCTGAGGTTTGCTCATTGAGCAAACCATACATTGAGTCTGCAGCAGTTTAAACATCAAACCAAGGTCAGGATTAGAGTGTACAGTGGGCGCCGAGTCCAAGCTCTTAGCCTCATGTTGGCCATGCAAACCAAGGGGACAGGGAGCAGGCTTTGTGCTGGTGCCTTCCATTGAGGGTTGGATCTTTGTCACCTGCCAAAATCAGAGGCTACTTGTTCAAGGGACAATCCTCTCCTTAGTAATGTGCTTCCTCACCCGTCTCCTCGCCTTCTCCCATAGCCAGAAGCTACAATGAATGCAAGATGCGCACATCCCAGTAGGGTTCTGGGGCAGCACTGCTCAGATCACAGCTCAGGAGCATCCAAGTGACCTGAGACCAGGCCCCTTGTGTAGATCTATGTACCCAGGGCTCAGTTCCCAGCAGGGAGGCAAGGATCTAGCGCTCATTCCCCATGTGTGAATGCAATTTGCCTTGAATTTAAATGCAATAATCCCAGCCCAACCCCACAAACCACAATTGACACTTCGCAGTGAAAGCCAGGGTGTTTGGAATAACACATTGCCAAATGCTTCCCAGTTCATAACACTCCCAAACCAGTGCAAAATGCACAGGGATCCAGGAGGGAGGAACACTGGGTAAGTGGAAGCGTTGCTGGGAATGTTCCTTATTTACAGCCAGGCTAAATCACTGCAGAGCAGGGACCTGCAGCCTTTTCATTAGCTCCAAGGACAACAGCAGAGCTCCTCAGCAGGTGCAAATTGCAGGGCTTAATTCTGGGTGAGATTCTCTGATTTACCCCACACTGAGGACTCAGTTCCATTGCTGGGACAGAAACATTTGCCTCTGTGTGGCCACCCAGAACTGCCCATCCTCAACAGCAACCACAGTGCAGTGATGACTGAGGTGTTACTGGAGGACTAACATCATCTCCAGGGAGATCCTTCTTGGCTCCAGTCATTCCTACCTGTCCAAGCTGTCACCCCAGGTCAATGTTCCTCCCACAAGAGATGCTCTTCAGCAGCATGGTGATGGTGATGGGGCTCTCCGGCTCTGGGATGAGAGCCGGATGATGGCAGTGGGAAAATCTGGGACTGGGAAACCTTCTCCCACTTCCAATTGGGATAAATCTTTCCTCAAATCATCTCCCATCCTAAAACCTTGTGACTGGACTGAAACAAATGAAGTGTGTTACGTTTAGGCAACAGGCAATGAGAGTGCATGAAGGGAAGCAGGGGGTTGGCAGGACTTAACACAGCTCACTAGACTCTGCAATGGCCAAACTCAGCCCAGGCCTGGGCAAATGCCTCTGAGCTGGCTGAAGACATGGCTCAGTTGGCTTTGGTAGGGTTTGGATTGCATCAGCCATGCAAAAGGTGCTACTGCTGTCCTGGGGCTGCTTACAGGATGGTTTTCTCCCATGAACTGAATTGCCAGACCAGGGTCAAAGTCCCTCAGTATGATGGAGGTGTCTGCAAAGCCTTGTGCTGGTCAGGTACCTGGTTCAGGGCATCCCTCTGATCCTCGCTGGAAAGTGGCATCCAAGAGCTCTGGAGCTCCCTCTTCATCAGGAATGCTGCCTTCTTCCACGTGTTCCTCACTATCCAGCAGGGATGGAAGCTGCATTCCTTCACCCTGCAGCTCTCACAAATGAGGTCATTTGATTTCCTGAGCAAGAGAGTGGCCGAATCCCCCCCGGAAGCTCACAAACACCACTTTAATTAATGTTCTCATTCAAAATGTAAGTCCCAGTTAATATCTGGCATGAAAAACTCAAAAGAGAATGTGCAGATCCCAGCGCTGAGCAGCAGCATAGGAGCTGACTCCTTTTAGTCTATACACACACGTATGCATCTATATGTATAAAATCTAAATATATATGGATGTATATACGTACGTTCATATATACAGAGAGCAAGAGAGCTTTTACCAACCTGCTTGGACTCCCTAGATGTCCAAAAGCCACAATCCAGCAGCACGCATTGGAAAATCTCACTTCAGTGATTTTCAGAACCATGAAGAGCCCCGTGTTTGCTGGCACCACCAGAGAGGATGGGCGAGGACATCAATCTTCATTGCCATTAGCACTGGAAAGAATGTCCAACTCCATTTAGGATGGGGAGCAGCATCTCACACGTTATGGGCTGTTTCCTTGCTCATAAATCTACCATCACCATGCAGTACCGCGGCTGTTTTGCTTTGCTGGGCTCTGCTTAACAGATATTTTCATAAGGCCAGACTTGGGTAATCCAAACAGAGGCACCTCCCATTGACTTCCACTTGCTGCAGAAAGGGCTAAAAGCTGATTTCAACATCCCAACCTGGTGTGAGAAAGGAGTAAATCAACCCGGGGTGGCAAACAGGGTGTAAAGGAGAGGAGGATTAGCTCTGGATAGAGGGAAGGACACGCAGAGCAAGAGCCATCAGTCACCAACATGGTGCTGAGCCCCCTTTTCTCCAGTGAAATGACTTCGGAGGGGCAAAAGAACAAGGGATGCTGGAGCCAGGTCCCAGGAAGAGCTGGTGGGGACATGGCTGCACCGGTGCCACGCTGCACTCCTGGGGTCGTGCTCCACAAAGCCTCTCCCAGAGCAGAATGGGGCCATTCCACACACTGCAGTGCTGGGGCAGCTTTGCTGGAGCACTCCATGCCCTTCGGCCCATTCAACGTAGGAAATCTCTGCCTGAAAACGAGCTCAGAATAACAATGGTCAGGCCTGTTCCTAACCTTGGGTGGCTTTTGCTGTCTGCTTTTGCCATTCTCTTCTTAATGACTCCCAGAGCTGGGATACCAAGAGCAGGATTGATATCCAGCCTTGCACGGTCAGGGATATTGGGCTGATTTCTTTATTGGAGCCAGGAGGAAAGATTTCTATTATTCCAAGACCAGGGAAAGCATGTTCAGGCTGATAAATATCTGTCAGCAAAAGCCATTAGCTGATTAAGTGAACTACAAGGGGAACATAAAAGGCAAAAAAGCCCTGTCATTCCCAGGAGCTCAATGGCCTTTTCCTCCACGCAGGATTTCTAACGGATTTCATAGAGTGTTTTCTGCAGGTCTGGACATGTGTTGGTCTATTAAAGGGATGGATCATCAGATTTAGTCTAAACAAAACCTCATTCTCAGAGATCACAAGGAAGCAGCTGCCCAGGACCAGCTTCCCCTTTTGAGTCTTTTAAGCATCAAGTCCGGGCTCAGCTTTGCTGCAAACCCTGCCCCAGGAAGTGTTGGCATCCTCTCCAGGACAGGTTATGGACCAAACATCACATGAAGCCCCACAAATCCTCCCTTCTTTTGTGCCTCAGTTTCCCCCTCTGTCAAATAAAGATTATAGCATCTCTGTCCAAAGTTAACCACTCGGGCCTTTAGCTTTGAGTCCCATTTAGGTGGTCACTGCTGGTGATGGAAGCCCTTACCAGTGTGCTGTAGGTCTCATTAGTTTCAGTGCCAATCTCAAAGCCTCAGTTCCTAGAGGGATCACACACCTTTAGATGAACGGGCTATAGGGGAAACCTCAGAAACATCACCCAAAAAGCCCTAAGAACTAAACCGCAATGAAAAGGATGCTCCTTGTTTCCTCCTTAACCTGCTTGGTCTTCAGTACCAGTCAGTAGTTGCTGGGGGATCGAGTGGTGGTTTCTCACTTGGAAACATTTGGGGTCATCAATACTGCCCTGGGAAGCACCAATCCCCACCGGCCCTCCTCTGTGCTCATGATTTCCTGCACAGCCACGCTTTAGATCCGATCCTGTCTCTAATCTTTCACTCGAGGAAACTTCAGGATACCACGGGTGAGAAGCAGGCTCAGCCTTAATCCCAAGCCTTGCATGAGAGCAGCGGGTCACGGCAGGGCTGATCCTCCACCGCTGCGCACCGCAGCTTGTGCAGGATTATGCCCCCACCTGGACTCTGCACAGGCACACAATGGAAGGAGAAGGATGGGTGCAAAGCTTGGCTCCGCACCTCCTGCTTTCCCTCCCTTCTTCCCCAGCACAGCCCCTCCGTGCCAGCTCAGTGAGAGAAGCCAGGCACGCCATAAAAGCAGGGAACTAATTGCCCCCAGATGTCTCATTAAGGCCACAGGAAAATCCTCCCAGGGTCAGGAAAGCACTTGCGGGAAGCACCAGGGTCACGCTGCCAAACCTTCCCCGGGGCTACCGACACAGTGAGGGCTTCGTGACACCCGAGCACACAACCACGAAGCCATGGACCAGGCTCCTGCCAAGGGAAGCAGCAGCTCCGCGGAGCAGGGGCAAAGACCTTCGTGTGGCTCAGGTCTTGCACTGCAGAAAGCAGGGCGGATGCTACAGCAGGAGAGGAACGGGAGCACCCTCCAGCAGCTTACCAAGCCCGTCCGTCCTGCCAAAGCTGCTCCCAGCAAAGCCAAGCTCCTCAATAGCCCCGCGACACGAGGCAGGGTTTCACTTCCACCCCATTAGCCCTGCAGCGGTTGTTATCCCGTGGGATAACGGCCTTGTGTCCTGCCCGGGCAGCGGGAAGCCTTGGGCTGACAGAGGTAACGTCCCTTATGGAGGCTACTCCATCTGCAACTCATCCCGTGCCAGAACAGCAGCGGAGAGATAAGGAGTCTCAAAGGTCCCATGGAAAACTCTGACAAGCAGGCTATTTTGAGCTGGCCTGGCTCGCTTTTCCTGCCGGCTGCTCCCTGAGTGCAGGCATGGGAGTGAGCGGTTATGTGGAATATCTCCGAGAGCAGGAGGTTTCAGAGCGCTGGTTCCGGTACAACCCACGGCTC
>JAVHNF010014406.1:10531-25727 GCA_034783455.1 Micropsitta finschii
CCTGCTCTTGCAGGGGGGTTGGACTAGATGATCTTTTGAGGTCCCTTCCAACCCTTGGGATTCTGTGATTCTGTGATGTTCTCGGGTATAAAAATCATGCCCTGCTCCACTTTTCTTTTGCTCACTCCAAGGAGGCTGTTAAAGACTCCCTCATTGTCACTGCTATGGAGGTCACCATTTAAGTTGTCCCTTGGTTACACCCAGGTCTCAGGTGCTGAAGAGGCACATGTGCCTTCCCTGAAAGTCCTGGTGCTATACTGCATCTTTCCTGTGCTAGCACACTCTGAGACAGCATGAGCATCAGCCATCCTCCCTGTGCCACCCCATGCATGTAAACCTGTAGATTATTGCAGAAAAGGAGCACATCAAAAGACTGGCCTGCCCACATTCCAAAACTGATGGTCTGATCCATCTTGAATAAGCAGAGTTATACCCTGGGGGGATTTAAACATGCAGTATTTTCTGTAGGGCATAGAGAGATAGATAATTTTCCCCAGCTTTTGGCTGCTTACAGTAATCTGGCAAAACTGAACAGTGCAAGGACAGCTCATTTGAGCAGCAGTTAAGAGATTACAACTGAACTGTGCCTGGCTGTGCTTTTTTCCTTCTCTGTACAATGACCAGGTCATAATTAGGATGGGAATGATGGTGTTCAGTGATGTGGAGAGGCATTAAGCTGTTGAGCTTCTGGCACCGTGATGGGGTACGTGCTGCCAGGTTTCAAAGTTCAGAAGCTTTTAGGACTGGCAAAACCAAGCCTTCCTGCTGTGGCACAGCCATGGGGGTACATTGTGTTTCTGCAGAGCCTGGCTGTGCTGTGAAAGGCTGAGGAGCAGGCACAGCAAGAACTGCAGCACGGCTGGAACAGCACAACCCTGGTGCTCAGCCCCATCACCCTACACCAGGGGAAACAGACATGGCCCAACCGCTGTCCATATCCAGGAAAACCCTGAAGCAAGATGCTTCACTGTTTAAATGTTCGTTTCTCTGAAATTCAAGCATAGATTCCAAGTTAGGCAGAGCTGCTGGAAACGCAAAGCAAAACCAGCCCTTTCCTCATCAATCTATTTGTAAGAACACAGAAGTGCTACTTTAATGCTGGTTTTTTATCCCTTTTTTTAATCCACCTGACCTTTTGGAAAAGAGGATTCTGTTGACTGGCTTGTGCAGGGTTGTCACTGTTTTATGGTACTAATTATTCATAACCACATAAAAATGAGGCTAAAACTCATTTTTGAGTTTTAAAATACTGGAGGTTCATTTGCTCAAGCCCT
This sequence comes from Micropsitta finschii, assembly GCA_034783455.1. Lineage (NCBI taxonomy): Eukaryota > Metazoa > Chordata > Aves > Psittaciformes > Psittacidae > Micropsitta > Micropsitta finschii. The sequence continues at coordinate 11,806 of JAVHNF010014406.1, forward strand.
ACTTCTACTCCCATGCATGGAGTATTTTATCTGCTTTTCATAGCATTATGTGTATTGGAGAGGTTTACCACCAGTTCTTCTCCCCTGGTGAGTACTCACTCAAGTAAAGCCTTAGCCAGGCTTGGCCCTTCTAGCATTTAAATTAGGAAATGGTCACCAACACAAAGTCCCCCCAGATAGCTCATACAATGCCATGTAACCCTCGCAGTAGAAGTCTGGATGCTTCATGTTTACAAGCTTGAGCTTATTTCTAGGAACGCAACGTGCTTTGGTCCAAAAAAGCCAATCAGCCAAACAAAAAAACAACTTTGCAATTTCAACACATCAATTTGTCAGAAAACAAAAGGCAGTACACAAGACCCTGTAACTTAGTGGCCATTCTATGCTCTAAAGGAAATAGCTTTCCAGTCATTTTTACAGGTATGTGTGGGTGAGTGCAGATTTCTGTGAAGATGTGCATACACAGGGGGTGAATAAAGGAATGTGAAAATATGCTTGGCCATATGTGCTGCAGAAAAGGTATTCTAAACATTTTTAAAGCAACCTTCTATTGCTAAGACATTGGTATTTTTCTTGTTGCATGCTGCAGCATGGCTTTGTATTTTGAACATGTTACAGGCACGTGGTATGGCTTCAAAACAGAAGCTTCATCTGTGCATTTCTTGAGGAAAGTAACCCTGCTTTCTGATTTCAGATGAGGGGTTATTTTGAAACAATGCTAAAGATTTTATGGAGTGGTAAAACATAAAACATCCTTTTACATCTACTGTGTTTCAAGCTGTAATAAAAAGTGGTATCGAAGGATCAAAAGTGCACCTTTTTCTGTTGAGGAGATTACCCTGAGATTTCAGCCATAGTTTCACCATCCTGAAAGACTATGAGAGTATTCATCTGCCTTCCTATCTACCTACGGCAATATGGGTATCATCTGCTTCTATGATAAAAGCCTCCCGGGAAGCTATGCTGTGCTTATCAGATGTGGCAGCAGTTGAAATATCAGACAAGTAAGATAATAAATAATAAATGAACCTATGTATTTTAATCTGATGTAGGAAAACGTTAACTGTTAATCTGGATAATGGAGACCCCATGTCCTAAAATCCCCTACCCATGAACTTCAGGCAACCTCTCTCTGATAGCTTCAGCCTTGACTTTTCCCTGAGATCAAGGTTCTGAAGGTATCACCATTTCTCAAGGGCTTTCTCAGAGGAAAGCACAGCACCATATTAAATAGGTTCATTTGCTTGGGGCTGATAATCAGGTTTCCTCAACTGCAGCTACCATCTAAGGATTTGGATGCTGTGCTCTGAGACAAAACACTACCGATTCTTCTGTCAGTTTTCCCCCGAATAGCACCTTCTGTAAGGATCTCTCAGACCCTTCAACCTGCTGAAGCAGATTGGGCCTCATCCTTCTAAACCAGCCTTGTCCCCATCTTTCTTTAGCTGGGAGATTAACATCTGAAAACAACGTGCAATGAGTTTTTGAGCATTCATTCCTTGAAGTTCCTGGAGGGAAAGAGCTTGGGAGCTCCAGTACAATAAGATAAATGGAAATCTTAATTCCAACCAGGCTGTGGCTGATTTTATCTGAAGGTTGCTTCAGCACAAGTACCATGGTGGTTCAAGTGATCCTCAGAAGCACAGCCTGAGAAAGGTACTCAAAATGACAACCTTAAGCATCAGCAATGCTCTCTGTGCCCCTGAACTGAGGACCTCTGCTGAGAAACCAGAAACTGAAAGCTAACACTGACCTTTCTTCCTCCTCATGTCTCAGAGCAGGGACCAAAGCAGCAAGGAAAATAGGAGCCTATGTATAATTTCCATGCGGTACATGCGTGATTCATGTCCTTCCCAGCAGCTCAGTTTATCTTGACATCACCCACACCTTCTTGGCAATAAAGGGTTAGAGGTTCAGCTGTGCTGAAGAAGCAATACCAGGCACAGGAAGACAAAGCCAAGCATCAGACACTGGGAACTGCCAAAACTGGGTTCTCCAAATGACCATGTGAATGATGTTTATGTCACAGGTATCTTTTACTTCATGTAGCATCGAAGCATAGCAGGTGTTTTATTTACAGCTGCCATGGGGAAATATAGTCTGATGTAATTGTTAAAGATCTGTTCGTATTCCAGGCAGCAAACTACCATTTACAGGATGAAATTGTTTGCTGTTTAAACACTGCCAGTCAAGGACATTAATTGCTGTGGGTTAAATTAAACTAGATGGCACAGCAATAAGATTTGAAGGCTGGGAGAAGGGTGGGGAGGAAGCAGGAGGGGAGAAACAATCTTCTCATAAATAATGGGATCTGAAAAGGAATCTTTATGGGGATAGATTAATCTGCAAAGAGCCAAGTTCAAATCTAGTTCACATCTTATGAGAACTGCAGACAGTCCTGGGGAAGGCAAACACTACCCTCACCCCAAAAGCAATACTTCAAGCTCCTATCAGGGTATTCATTCTAAATATCTGATCAGCCTTAAGTGTCACAGCAGAAGCTGGCTGCCTCCCAAGATGGGACAAGCTGTACTGTAAGACAGGGAAAAGAGATGCTGTCCTGCCATTTTTAAATGAAGCTTCAGCAAAAGCCAGTGGCAGCAGCACTGCAAAGGGGCACATCCTCATGGCAACCTTTTGTTTTGGTTCCTTACAAATCTCTTACACACATACACATGCAGACAAAGACTTACAGAGCACTATATTCCTTTTACTTTGCAGGGCGAGAGGTAATTTTGGCACAAATGTCTTGCACTTGTATCCACCCTGGGTAGCTTGCAATAAGCTCTCTTTCTCAGCTCACAGGCAAGCATGTTATTTATTCCTTTACAAATGTGAGCCCATTGTAAATAAATAAATAGCAGCTCTGGGCACTTTTCTTTTGGAACTGTCTTTAAAAACACTAATCAAAATGTAATGACAGGCTGGCAGCCAGCTTTGCTATCCAGACTGCTGATAACTAGCTAAGCTTTCCAGCCACAAAATTAGCATCCTACCCACAAATAAAACTATCCCCCTGTCATTCACCCAGCCCCAGCCCTTTGGGAAAAGGCAAAACCCACCAAATCCAGCCCCCAGAGAAAAGCTTTGCAGCATCTTTTGGAGGTCAAGAAGTTACAGTGCAGTTCAGATCAAACATGCAATGAATTTTTAGCATGAGCAGAGCAGAGAATACCTGCCATGTCTGCAGTCTCCACCAGCCCTATCTCCTCTGGCAGTGGTTTCAGAAGACATTACTGTCAGTAATGTGTGTTTGATCACTATAAACACCTGTGTTAGGTACATCAGAGCAGCTACATCCTTCCCAGAATGACTTATTTGGTTCATTCCACGTGAACAGGGATTTATTCTTCCAGCCAGGCAGTAGAAGGGCTGTGCCTATGAGAAGGACAGCAGTCTTTGCTTTTTCATACTCAGCAGAAGGGAGGGGAAACTACTGCTATTTGCGTGTAGTAACTGTAGGAGAAACAACCTGCCAGAGCAGAGCACCAGGACTTCAACACCCAGGACACTCATGGGCATCCCATCCATTTCTCCCTCTATCAGGAATCTCAGAAGAAGTAGTTTAAATAAAAGCACAAACAGAAGTTGACCCTCAGCATTAATTTCTTATAGCTCTAAGCATTTTGCTTTAAAAAATACCTTGCAGCACCCCAAATTAATTGCATGCCTAGTCAAACAAACCCCATATTAACAATCCAGGACCTGATGCCTCAGTCTGTGCAATCAATTTTACCCTGAGGTAATGCTGCTGACTGCAGATGATCTACAAAGAAAGGCCTGGGGTTTTAATCATTGTTTCCAGAGCTGTAGCGCAGGCAGCAGTGATAACACCAGCAGAACTTGCATCTCCTGCCCTTAAGGCCACTCCAAAGCTCCCACCTAGAAATTTGGCACTACTGGCTTTTAGGTGTCAGGAGAATTGAGTAATTTTCTGGCAATGCTACACCTAAATCAGTATTTAAATTGCATGTTAAATAAACACTGTGATTATTCTGAGCAGGCTTCTTAAAGCTGAACCACCAGGTAGCTGATAGCTATCCTACTGCAAACTCCAGAAGCCTCAGTAGAGATGTACTTAATAATTGTTTGGCATTAATTTGTCATGCAATAATTATCCTACTAAATCAAAATTAAACCCTCCACTCAGACACTTAATCTAAAGTGTGAACATAACAATTAAGAGAGAAGGGGAAATGGGATGACTCCTGCATCTTTTTCAGTGTAGGATTTTGTGCCTTTGTGACTAGCAGCAGCAAAAGAGATTTAAGATATTGCATCGAAAGGAGAAATAATTCCAAAACACTCACACCACAAGCAAAAATCCATCTTCCTAAGTTACATATGGTGCACAGCTTAGGATAGCCTCTCGCTACACTGCAAACATCAATGCATTTATTTCTTTACCATAAGGAAGTTCTGTATTGCACTTCCTAATGAATTAACAAAAATAAATAAATAAGTTTAGACAACTGAAGGCTGGGATTGCTCCAATCTTTCCAGCCAAATCACAGCTAAAAACCGAGGCTGATCTTCTTCCTGCAGGCTCCTCCTGTTGTCAACAGCCAGAGATCAGGCTCTCCAGGGAGAGATTCATCCCACCCACCCGAGAGCTCAGACCTGACAGCTAAAATGAGAGAAGAACGAATCCCATCCAAAAGCCAGACAGGAAGCCTGGAAAGACAAAGACTTAAATCTAGTTCTCATGTCCTAAACTGAGATTTGAGGCACAGAGCTGTTCTTCCACATAGGGTAATAGAGCTTGAAGGGCTTAAAATGTCATTAAGTAGCACTGCTGAGCTGAGGACAGTCTGTGGGTGTTTAAGACAGTTTTCTAGCCTTTTCCTGACTGATTTAATTTTGGGATCAAGAAGAATAGCTTTTTTAAAGCAAGACAAGATCTTTTTCCACTTTCAATCGCTCAATGAATTTCCACATGGGTTACAGAGCAGTAGAGAACATGACAGGCACAGTAGGTTTTCTTCATCAGTCCGAACCATTCTTTTCACACCATGTAGGAGACTCTTTAAAAACACAGTCTCCTTCAACAGAAAAGCACCCTCTTCAGGTAAAAGCACTATTTAGCCCGTTTTTCTTGGCATGGGTTTTAGCCTTTTTTTGGTGAGGTTTTCCTTAAAGACAGCCTCCAGCACCCCAAAATACCAGTTGTCATATTGCTTTTATGTCTTCTTTTCCCAGCCTGCCTAAGCTGAGCATGCCTTTCTTTGTGCCATTCTCTTAAGAGGTAATTACCTCTTCACCTTTCTCTTCCTCAACTAACATTCTCTGCTCTGCCAGCTGCATTTTCCCACAGAGATGGTATTACTCATCTCTCTTACAAAACTCTGATGATTTCTCAAATTAGACTTAACTCTCCAGTCTGACAGTCGTGTCTCTGTTCTTCAGCTGTATCAGTTTGTCTAATAATAAATGTCTTATCTAGAGGCTTAGACTATTATAACTGCAAACAACACAGCCTTTTTCAACCTAAATGTTTTCCTCTAAAACACCCAAAAATATGACAGGAAGGTTCATTGTGGATTAAGCTACTCATTGACACTGTTTTGCTTCTATGAGTCCATTTCCAACCACACAAGTCAGCTTGGGTTTAAGAGGTCGGTTTAAAGACTGCAGAGAGTAGATATCAAAGGTCTGGGAACACATTAAAAAGGAAAACAACACACTTTGATTGTAGGGACAAGAACAGCAAGTAACCGGATCTCTGAAAAACTGATTTGTAAAATTTAAACACAGATAAAACTGGAAGGGAAACTCGTATATTCAGAGGCATCTGCCAATTACAGACTGAGGAAGCCAATGTAAGCAAGGTCTGTTCAGGTAATTGTAAGCAAATGTAATTCAGAGCAGATCAAATCAGAGACTCTGTGTATTGTGAATGGCACCGACACATGGCATATTTGGCAAAAATTTTAAGTGAATTTAGTGCTGGTGAAAGTGTGAGATGTACAGCCTAGAAGGCTCATTGCAACCCATGGGGAGGGATGACCAGGGCACAGCAGTGCCTGCTTCTTCACTGCAGCCACCCCTGGAGAGGCAGAACCTCCTATGATCCTCTCCACCTTCACCCTGTGGATCACTCAGTGCCTTGCAAGCCACATACAAGCTAAACCCAGGTTATTATATTGTCTTCTACAATATTGTGGGAAGGTGAAACCCTGCTGGCATCTATCAATATTCTCCCACAGGGACAGGACATTTGTGCCTAGTCCCTATGGGGAAAGGTTTGTTCTGTGCTCTAAAACATCACTTCACTCGTAACTGCAAGAACTCTTAAGCAGCATTACCTCATTCTCATGACAAGAGGTCTTAGATCCATCATAAAGATCCATAACGCATTTCCTCATTTGGCCACAGAAAGGGAAAAGCTACATATGGAGCTGCAAAGGAAACCTTAATTTTAATGTCAAGGAGATTTTAGAAATGAAGCAGAAGATGGTCATAGAAGGGTTGACAATGTGGTTCTCTGAAGTATCTGTCATGGAGATCATTACTGTTTAAGGACTGGAGATTAATTACCGCTGTTGCCATTATGGAGTTAGTGCCATTAATCCCCTTACTTGAGCAAAACCACAGGGTGTGTTGCTAATGGTTTCCAGGTTGCTTTTTGGATGGTGTGAAACCTATTTGATAATTAGTTCACTAAATTAGTGCCATTTCCATTGTAATCACTCCCCTCCCCAAATGATTTCACATCACTGCTTCTTTACAATCATTTTTTGTCTCATTTCCCATTATCACCACTGGAATCACATTGATAACATTTATTTAAGCTTTTTCCACAACTCTCCTGTATGTTTACTGTCACCATCTGCACACACATTGCACTGATCATATGAGACTTCCCAACTGCATTAGTGTGTGTGGACTTATGAATACATCGAGTGCTTAAAGAAGCCTAGTTAGGATTTGTTACTGGCTGGCTGTGTCCCTGCTGGAGCTCTCTCGGGAGATCCAAGGAAGAACAATTGTTTTATCCTTCCTAACAACACTAACAATGCTGCCTACCCCTGTTCTTTCACAGGGCCCTGGAGATCTTTTATAGCATCCTACACTGGCACTGCTGTGCTGTTAAACCCTCATGAATGCAACAACGAATTAATAACATTGCTATACACTGTAAACAAATGCTAGAGTAGAGGTAGCAACAGCTTCCCAGCAACACCACCATCTTCGGATGCTCAGTCAGTGGGTAAAACAAAATTGCCTGGTTTATCATGTTCAGGCTGCTCTCCTTCCTGTTTTTCCCTTTCCCTTTTTTTTTTTTTTTGGTAGGAGGAAAACCAGGGCTCAAAGCCAAATCTGAAATATCCTGAAGCTTTTTGCTGCCTTATAAACGGTTATAGTCATTGATACATTGTTGGCATGTAATAAACCTTGAATGGCCAGATTGCTTGTAAAAATACATATCTATTATGGATATATGTAACAGTTGTGCCTCTTTGACATGAGTTCCCCTTAAAATTAAGGCATGTTCACATTAAACAGACACTCCGTAACTGGAAAAAACATAGCAGCCTAAATAAAGAATCTAGAGAAGCTCAGTGATTTCACAGAGGTCATAATGGAAGTGTGTGGCATACAGAGGAATAAGAGCACACTTCCACCGCAATAAAGGGCTCTACTTACAATTCACCCACTTAAACTGGAAGAAGAATGAAAGAGAATAAGCTGGGAATGTAGCGTTTAGACATAGATGGCAATATTCCTGCTAGGACCTGCTGGAAAGCCAAAGTAATAATGCAAGAAAATTTCTGCTACTCTGTGCTGGTGATGTTCTCCTCTTCCAGAGTTTCACCTCCAGAAAAACAAACTCAGGAGCTTCACCTTTAATCTGCAACAATGCATGATTTTTTTTCCAACATACCTTGACTATACACCAGGCACCACAGAAGTAATATCTCCACGGCCAAAGCTTCTGTCTTCTCCAGCTCTGAGACTGGGATGACCACTATGCAAGACCCTGCTGCTACCACATGCCTGTCAGCAGCCAGCAGGCACTGCGATTCACCTCATTTCTGTCCAGGGCAATGACACAGCACAACCCAGACTGCTTTCAGCTTTGAGCAAAGCCAACAAGCAACAGCCTTTGAGCCAAGTACAGCAACCTAGGACATCTAAGAGGAATCTGGTCTTTCACAGCAGCTTCTTAACCTGCTGAGCCTGGAATAGCCAGGAATTCTCTTAAGTCAGCTTGTTAAATGCATATGTGTACATGCAGGCACAGAGGAAGTGCCTTGTTAGACTGACCTTGGGCACTAAAATGAGAAGCAAAGTATTTAGAGAAACTGTTAATACTTTGTTTGCTGTAAAAACACACTGTACAAATTGATAAAACTCAACCTAAGGAGCTGATGCTATAGAGAAGTCCTTGTGAAAGGTAAGCTGAAATTTTAAACAAGGATAACATGCCCAAGGGCTTATGGACCATGCATAACAGCTTAAATCACGCTAATGTGGTGTTGGCACATACATATAATTTCTGCTTGTTCCTATTTGATTTAAGCATTATACAAAGCAGTCTCACATATGGAAGACACATGCACAGCCATTCTGCCCATGTCAGGGTGTCCTGGGTTTAGCAGTAGCAGTCATGGAAGTAGCAGGGTAGAAGAGCCTAGAGTAAATTACTGTAGCATGCTCAGGCTGAAATACATTGAAATCCTTTGTCTTTCGGGCTGTACATTGAGATGCTTTGTCTTTCAGGCTGTACATTGAGATCCTTTGACTTTCAGGCTGTCTAGTAGCAGGTAGATTACTTGCATCGGTGTTTCTGAATTTGTATCTGTGTGAGGTTTCTCTGTGTGAAGGTCTGCTCTAAAATTCATGAGGCTCTAGTAAGGCTAAGATATGTCTCCTTCCTCCAGGCACCACCACCTCCTACAGTCACTAGCAGCAGTGCTCAAGCAGGAATCCCTGGGCTGTAAGGATGAGGGAGCTGCTTTAGGAGGTCATCTTTCCTCAGGTTGAAGAGGCACAGAAGATGGGCATAGCTCATGGAACTGGGGTTTAGAGGGAGTCAGAGACTGTGAGTATAGGGAATAGAAAGGACTGGGCAAAATATATTGCTGAGCTTGTGTTTCAAGCATTCCTACTTCAGACATCAAACAGGGACTGTTGCTAGTGAGCCACTCAAATCAACAGTAGCTTTCACTATGACCTTGGGTTTTAATGAAGGCAGGAGAGTGCCAGCATATTTACACTCATATCGCAATCCCAGCTTTGTTGCTAAGGGTAGAACTCATGGAAAATTACTTTAGCTGAGCCCATTTAACCAAGACTCGTATGAACTAGTTTCCACAATGCCTCCAAAGCTAAAACTTGGATGCTCAGCTTGCAGCTTATTCATGTTGAGGTTTCCTTCCTGTAGTTAGCTCATAGCAATCTTCTCTTAATAATCCAGCTGTTCCATCCAATTTCCCAATTGCTGAAGACTTTTGCCCCTGTAGCAGGACTAGCAGCCCCTAATACTGTGGTTTAAGGAAGGTCACTGTTTCCAGCAGGAAGAGTGCAAAAAGGCATTGGTAATCCCCAGTGGTCAAGGAAATATGCTTTAACACAGGTATTTGCATGCCAAGTTTAAGTCCAACTCTTTTGAGACAGGCCTTGCTAATAATGCCGGAATTTAGACATTCCTACATTAAAATAAAAGAAGCTGGGAAGCACGATTGTTATTAAGGTGTGTAGAGCTGTGCAAGACCTGTATTTAACATGAATAGTCTCTGACAGAGGAGCCTGCTGCAGACAATGTTCCCAGCATGCCATTGTCATATTCACACTGTCTCTTCATGACCTTGCTTCTTGGGCAGCAAGCGTAAGAGTTTAACTGCATCTTCCCCACCCCTGCCTTGTAATGGGGACAGCTCAGAAAGAAAGTGTAGTTATTACTGTTTGTTTCCCCTGAGCATCCCATGGAGACTTCAAGAATATTTACTGAAGTTGTTCTGAACCGACAGCTGATAAAGTCTCTATTATAGATCTTTAATGACTGGACATCGCTGCAGAAACAGAGAATTTACCTTCCCTTCTCTCGGTGCTGACAGTTTCCAATCACAGAACTGTTCCCCTCTCCCATGCCCCAGATCCTCCTCGCCTCTCATTTCTTCTATAAACTTGAAGGTCAGCTCTAGGTCAGGCATAGATGGAGACAATGCGAACAGATGTGACCTTGCCAACCTGGGTTTAGCAGATGGTTTCTGGATAAATTGGATTAAAACACTTTAATTTGTCACCTCCAGAGCATACCTGTCCTCACTGTCAGACACTCGCATTGTGCAGCTGCTTCCTTGATTCACCACCTTCACAGAACATACTCTGGCGATGCTTTCTTTTGCCTATCCAATTTAAGCAAAAGCCAGTGATAGGTACTGGGGGAAATAAGGTTTTGTTCTCGTTTTAGGAAACATTTAAGCAACAGATTATATATAAGTTTTCCGAGAACTTTCACCTGTCTTACAAGAAACCATAGGGAAACAGTGCCAGCAACATTCACTTTTCTAGCCCCTATCAGCCCTTGTGCAAAAGTCTTCCAAGTGAAACTTCCTGTAGCCCTCAGCAGTCATCATCCATCCCCTGAAACAAGACCGTAACTGTGTTTTCATTCTCCTCTTTCTGCCAATGCGCTGACTGCACTGCATTAACACCTTAGGCCCAGGCATTTAAAATGTGTCAGTAGGTCTCAAACGATGACAACCTGAAAAAGCAGCAATCCTGCAGAAGTCTACAGGAAAGCAGTGAAACAACAAGAAGAAAATAGCAAGCAACCTTAAACTGCTCCACAGCTCCAAAATACAACTTTGTGGACACATAAAGACAAAATTTGTCTGTCTTTCCATATCCCTAGAAGAGTCATCAAATGTCAGCCAGTTATTCCTGACACTGGCACATCTTAAAGAGCTGGCATATCCACCATTACTTGACTAGCTTATTCCTAAAGCCAGTTTCTCTTTGTATTAGGTATATACTGAGAGTAATGTGTTTCTGTGAGCAATCAAAGAGAAATAAGAAAGCTCATGTATTCAGGCACAATTCAATAAGACTAAAGATGACAGTATATACTTAGAAGACATTTACATGATTGCTGTAGAAAATACACTTTTGTTAAGTTTCCTGTATTACATTTTAACTGAAACCAGATACAGAGAAATTCCTTAGGAAAGTCTTGTTCTTACACTGCTTTTGCCTTGTCCAGGACTAAGCAGCAGCGTTGAAATCTAGCAAGGAAGCTCATTCCCTTGAGGTTGCTAATCAGCATTTTTGACAAAAGTTTGGGGAAGCTTCCAGCAAAGACTTCAAACTTTTATCTGAAGCAAACCAGACTTCCAAATTGCGTTCTGGTTTTGTAAGACAATCATTAATAATAATAGCAAAGTGAGAATTATAAAGATTATTTTTTCGTGTCCTTTATTAACATGAAGGCAGAATCATGCTGGTCAGATCAGCACAGTTGCATCAGAGATGAATTTGGTCCATTATTCAATTAATCCTTTCATACACTTCTGAGGTTGAGGTAATATATTATTGTTATCTCCACTTCTGTTATTCCCATTACAGACATTAGTTCCAAGAATGCGAACCATTTATTGTCGAGGGTCCTGATCCTATAATAGGATGTGCTGGCAGAGACCCCAGTGCCCACACCAAATTCCACTACCCAAATGAAACTCATCATCCTTCATTAGGGCAATTGTTGTAAAGAACCATTACCTCCTATTGTTTCCAATAGTGCTTGCACTATATAATTTGTGCTGGCAATAATTAAAGAACGTGTTTGCATTTACTGTAACTGCAGCATATTTAATTGACCACCCTGCTTTTGGGAGCATCCCCTTGTCCACAGAGAAGAAAACACAAGCAATAATAAGCATCAAAACAAAGAGCTCTTAATAATCAGAGGTGTGCAGTCAGTCTGCTTTACTTCCCTGCCCACCAATCAATACAGCTGGCTACTTTTAAGGTAGTGATAAGTAAACTTTCCTCTTTAAATACGTGGTGAAACGATTCTCCTTTTGGAGATTTGATCCACCTGAATTTATGCTTTACTTTCTGTCAGCACTGTGCTTTTGAAGAGCATCTCCAGATTGTTCCCACTTACTGTGTTTCAGTTCACATTGTGGCATGGTTTTGATGGATTGCTTTTGGGTGTGTTAACCAGATTCCTTTTGGATGGCACTTAACTTGAAGCTATGCTCCAGGAGCATTTAAATGCTTCGACCACTGATGAGTATTCAGGCTCTAAGGCCAGGACAGAGCTGCCTAAGTGATACCCCTTGAAATACATACAATGTGGACACAGAATCCTCAGCAACAACTGCTTTGTTCTATGGCTTATACTATTTCCTAAAGCAGAACAATCCATTGTCTTGCACCCGTGACCCACAGCTAGCTCCAGTGAAAACAATATTGCACAAACCAGTCAAGCTGATTGCATTACTGTTAAAGGGTTGTTAGCACAGATACTTGCCCATTGCAAGCCAGAGCAATATTCTAGCTCTTTCAAGACTAGTCTCCAAACAGCTATTAGATAGCCCAGGAACCTTAGCTGCAAACACAAAAATTCTGTAAGAAGTAATCCTGCTTGCTAGTTAAATTGCAAAAGGCAAATAATAATAGCAAGCAATCCAGGAATGTCATATATTTTATTCATTAACACTGCTAACATGGAAAATGTTTCTTTCCCTGTGATTAATCTTACTCATTATACTTTGAATATAGGAGAATATTTTCAGAATGTTGTGTCAAACATACAAGCCCATACTATATATTTAAAGCAATGCTGTAAACAGCCAATTCTGAAATGTCTTAAAAAGAATGTTTTTATATTGCCACATATATTGTACACAGATGTTCAATAATTTTCTAAAGTATATACTATATCAAACATATGGGAAACTTTCCCTTCCTTTTCTATTCTCTACGTTCTTTATGGTATATACTAGATAGATTAATGTTCTTACTAAAAGACCCCAGGGTGACAGATTCATGTTGTGTTCCCTGGAGTTTGTTATACCCAAGACTAGATGATGTTCCTCAACATGTGGAGGCCTATCAGGTATTGCAACTGGTAGCAAATCGCCTCAGATAAAGCTGTAAATTTTTATTATGATTTTTTGCTAGAAACTGGCCCTTTTTAGCAGAATGAAAAAATAATGAGTCTGTCTTTTTAATCCCTGAGAGGACCTGTTAATTTACATTGGCTTACTGTTTAGTTTTCGTGGGTCCTAAAATCTGTACAACACCTCAGGGTCTGCTCTGTTCCGTAATTAAGTGAAGCACAAAGGCAGAAATGCTGTTCTACAGCTCTTAAGTTACAATCTGCTTACAAACAATAGATCATTCCATGGTGGACAAGAACAAATACATCCTCCTCCTGTCATTTACTAACTCAGAGTAATATTTCCTTATTTATTGCCATACTACAGCCAACGGAGAGATCAGCTTCTCCAGTGGAAAGTCACCTGGATAGAAATGGGATGCTCGATGTCACTCCCAACTCTGGCACTAAAACTCCATGTGAATTTTGAGTTAGTGTCTTCACTTTCTCCACTATAGATTCTCTGCCCTTTCACATTAACAAGGACCAGTCTTTTTCACAGTCGATTTCCCTACTGACTATAAATGCAAATACTTGTATGTATGTATGAATATTCACATCTTTTCTAGGAGGAGGAGCATGTAAGTTTTTACTTTTAAAACAGCCACAAAAGTTTAAGGTATGCCCGTGTACAACCTCTTAAGTAACTTCTGTTACAGTTTTCTTCGTAGATAAACAATAAAAAGGCTTCAACAAGCAAGGAACTTGTCCAACATAAACCATATAGTGATGCGCATCAGTATAGAGAACTAAACACCATGGGAGAGCAGTGAGAAAAGCCAATGATCTGGGTTGAGAACTTCCTGGCAAG
>JAVHNF010014421.1:7736-20300 GCA_034783455.1 Micropsitta finschii
TCAGAGCAAACATTCAGAAAGACTCTTTCGCTCTCCTAAGCAGCAGCAAACTTTAATAGCTGCTTCTACTACAGACACACAAATTCTAGAACATTCTTGACATTCAATATGCAGATCTGACCCCTTTAATTAGCGAGCAGGTTTTATTCAGCCTGTTACAGCTACTAGAAGCTTATTCTTTCAGCAAAGGCTTGGTAAGTGCCCAAAACCTGCTGTTTGGCTCTCAGCATTCCCAGCACAGTAGCACTGTTATGGTGGAAAAGACCCAGAAACAGCCTTCTGCAGTAGCAGCAGTCATCTTGCCCTTAAAGATGCAGCACAGATAGGTACATCAGTTTACTCGAAGGGACCATTTATGAAGTGCTATCAATGACTGGCAAGTGACTTGAGACTTGTTACCCTATTGAAGGCAGAACTAACCCGGCAGCCATCCCTAGGATTCCTATCCATCCCTGTGCCAACCATTGCTTTGACCTCCCTTAAACCCTCTAGGCAGTCACTACTCCTGAAAGAAAACACTAGAGCAATAGGAATTGGGATAAAAGCCATTTTATTCAAGTAATAAATTCCTCTAGACATGCATCTCACACATTCACTAGAAATTACACCTAAAGCATTAAGTTTTCCATTACTGCCCAGCAAAAGCCAGCTCCATGTCCATCCCCTGTGCTAGCAAGAGCCACTTACACTGCCATTCCTTCTCCTAGGAGCAAGCTGCACAGATCTGTGGCAGTTCCCTTACCATCATGCTAGAGAGGGAAGGAAAACATCCCTGAATCCCAGGCTGGGGGCAGCTGCCTGGACCCACGCTGTGACTGAGGAGGGGGCAGAGCTGAAGGGCAGGCAGTGGGAGAGCTGCCAGTGGGGGAAGAGAACTGTTGCTGCTTAGTTTTCTGTTTGCATTTGGCTTCATCTAAATCCAATAGTTGTTTCAAATCCCTGCCTACACACACTGGTGTAAGTTGCTATTGTTTAAAGCAGATTTAAGGATTTACACTAGTTTTTAACTACCTTCTATTTGATTAAAGAGAAACAGAGGGGCTTCATCTATTTAAGGGCATTCTTTTAAAGTAAAAATAGATCAACTCATCTTAACCCAACAGCATAAGTCCTTGAGGTCAGGACAAATCACATGGTTTCTTGCACAAACCCTGGGGGCTCAGTAACCTCAGATACAGCTGATCCATCTCCCAGTACAGGATGACAAAATCCTCACCCAATGGGGAAGCCTGCATTCCTGTCACGCACCGTGGATACAAGAACAGCATTCCTGAATGACACAGCTTTTTTCCACCCTAGCACCCTCTGGAAGATACTCCAACGCATTTTCAACGCTTCTATAGGAAAGTCATCTCCACTTCTGCTATTCTGGCTTCTGTCATGCTCCCCTTCCTAGCACACACACACCTTTCCTGAATTCACGCTGTCCCTTCCTCATTTCCTCCTCCCAAACCTACCTTTATCATTTTTCTATCACTTCCATTACCCCCACCTCTCTCCTGCCTTCATTCTCACTCATAGTTTTAATGACAATCACAGAAATCAATCTACCAAGCTCTTACAGGCCATTTAAGCTGCTCTGCTGTTCAATACTGCATTTTAAAAAGCCACTTGGCTACTCAGTCCTTTTGGTATGTTTTAGGTGACCCACCTATGTTAAGTCAAGAAAGCTCCTGACCTTAACACTGTCATCACTGGAGCACACCCACAGAAACACAGTAGGGAGATAGTAAACTGTACCAGCTCTTCAAAGAGTTATAGGACATGAGACGGAAGAGCAGATTGTCATGATTTCCATGTATTCCTGTAGAGTCAACAGTACGCTTTAATGTACTGCAGGTTGTGTGCACACACTTCAGTATCACTTTTAAGCAAGACTCAAGAAATCCAAGTCTGCGGAATAGCTTTCTGTTGTTTGTATGCAAAAGCCATATGGGCTTAGGACATCCCTTGATAAAAAACAAGAAATATCAAGTGCAATTCTGAATTAGCTTGCAACATGGCCTGCAAAAAAATGTTTTGTGGATTGCTCAGGGTATACATGAACAGCAGAATGTTAATCTGATACAGTGAGTATATACATGCCTTCTGGTGGTGAGATCCTCCTGGTTTAATACCCACGCACAAACAGTGAAAACTCCTCCGGGTACCCAGTCACCAGGCTGAAAAGATGAACACTAGCCATTCACATCATATCCTTAGAAATGAATAATCTAACTACACCAAGTCATCTTTAATTACAGGAACTTCGTAAGGAGAGCCCTTTTTAGACTTGATCTTCTCAGGAGGAATGTTAATTTGTCTGTCTAATTACCACCTTACACTTTCGCACCAAGGGAAAGCGCTATTACTGGCACTTTAGAAAGCAAGTTTTCACCATCTATTTGTACCCATTTCTTTCAGGTATCTTCTCCACAAAGCTTCTTACCCACCTTCAGAGCTGAGCTCCCTCCTGGAAGAGTTAGGGTCACCTAAATTGGTGGATGAGATGGTTTATAAGACAACTCCCCATACACAGAAAGCAATCAAAATTGGTAAGGATTAGAAGTTAAAGAAGTATTCAAGGAATAATCTAGGCAAATCATTCTTACTTTGTGGCTAGAGCAACTGGGAACACTCATTAGAGAGACATTTTGTTGGCGAGCTCCTGTTAACCAGTTATCCCTTCTGCTGGCTCAGCATTCTCCCTTTTGCTCAGCAGGAAATATCAAATCATTAGGAAACAGTGATCCACAGCACTCAGCAGGATTCACAGTACAAACAGCCCTCTTGGATTATGTACTATGTAAATAAGCATGTACTAGGCACAGCTGGACTTAACCAGAGTTAAGTAGTTCTAGGATAGGAAGACAAGATAGGTTAGCAATAGCTAACCAGAGTTAACTAGTTCTAGGATAGGAAGACAGATTGGCTGATGTTTGGAACCTCTTATTGCTTCAGCATCCATGCTACTTCTCTCCCTTTGCATATGGTGCTACAAACTGTCTCCCAGGTTAGCCTGCTGTCAGGCAGACATTCAGAACAGCCTTATTCCCTGTCACTCTGAGGCATCACAGCATCTGCCGGTCTTGCACTTCTGCTATGTGCAACACACAGCTCGGATAGGATATATCCAGTGGACTAATCTTTAGCTGTTAGTATCTAACTGGGACTTCCTGCTAGCACAGATCAGATTCCTTGCTTGTCACAAGCCGGATCTACATTCCCAGCCAGACGATGAGCACAGAGTGCCAAGAGGCGCCAGTTTGAGTGCACTGTGGTGCCCAGCTGCTGGAAAGGGGGCAGAAAACTGACCTCAGCTTTGCAGGAGAGCAGCAGCACTTGGACAGCACCTTCACTCACCATGGATGGTACCAACCTGCTATTACTCAAGTGCAACAACAGAATGGATATTTAAAACTTGATTAAAAGTAGTCAAGACACACTCATTCAATATCCCTGTAGATTCAGGTAGAATCTTAGTTCTAAGGATACTCCTACATCTAATACTTGCAAAAACAAATGGTACAACAAGGATGAGAACCAGTGGTTTGGATTTTGAGGAAGCTTAAGCAGTTTTCCAGCTTGCAGACTTGATTGGGAGTCACATCAAGTTTACCAGAATTTATATGCTGACCTTCCAACTTAAAGTTGTCTTTACACAACACATGTGCTGCTCTGCACACCTCCTTCTCACCCTTTCCACAATTACAATCAACTACCACACTCTGCAGCAGCTGCCCTGGACACACATGCTACTTTACAACAGCTAACGAGAGCCTGTAGCAGCAGCACAACTATAAATAGCATCAGTAAGAAAGGGTTAGGACCACAGCACTTTCAGTGGATTTGAATGGATGCAGCTCAAGCTGCCGAGATCAGTAAAAAGAAAGGTGATGAGGCTGAGATTTCTTCTTTGCAAGTTGTTTTCTGGTTTTCCAGAGTTGTGTCTGACAGAGTTTGTGTTACAAAATGGAGTTTCACAGGTGGTCTGCAGTGGTGAATGGGTGCTGTTGGTTGTGACGTTTTTGAAGGGTTTTGTGCTTTGACTTTTCAGTGGGCTGCTTTTGAATTTCTGTGGCTCCCTTCTTTATATGTTCTCTCTTGGCAGTGATGTCCTCTGACTGCTTCTTACAGGTTCTGCAGTTGTAATACTTAGTGAAGGTGTTCCTGGGATCAGGGTGTGTTTCCTATGAAGAGGCAGTTTTTACAAATTCCTGCTGCTTTCAGGAACTTCTATGAACACTGCCTTGCTTCCTTGTGAGGAGCATCTATGTGAAGAGGCTGGTGTGTGCTAAACCAGGGTGTTAAATTCCTATTTGCATTCAGTAAGTACAGAAGAGCTCCCTGCAAAGATGGCACTATTGGATAGTGCAGTAGATCTCTTCCTCAGCACTGAGCCCCTGCCTCTATAGGTGAACCCATCCCTAGCTGCCAAACAGAACGTCTTCTCTGCAGTGTTTGCTCCAGACTTCAGGGGTTTTCTATTCTCTTAAGTATGTGCCTTGAAAGAACAAATATACAGATGCATTAGCAGCACAATCTAGCTCTGGAACAGCTAAGCCTGGCCTTCACAGAACATTCTCACCTTCGGAAAGATCACATACCAGATCAGCAAGTAAATACAAAACAACATTGTTATCTCTTTTCTGAATAGGGGGCTGCTCCCAGACCTGCCAGCCCTGCAGAGGGGCAATTAAGACCACTTGGAGTCTTGGGCAAGAGTAGATGATGCATGGGATTGTAAGAAATGCAGTGCTCAATCTCAGTGGACACATCCATAGAGCTTGTTCTGCCCAAGTCAAAACAAACTAAGTTCAAGGCGCCTTCCAGAAGTTTACAAGGATGTCCCTGCTTTCAGATGCCCCACCATTAACTTTCTTCATCCATGTAGACAAGAAAAATGTCAAAACACCAAACTCAGAAAACAAACAAAATGTAAATCCTCTCCTTTTAACTTCTTCTGTACATGTTCTCCTCTAATTATTTAATTTCTCATTTTCAGAAACCCTTCTTTTCACTTCATCTCCACAGCCTTCTATTGTTCACTCATAACGTGAAACGTTACTGACACTAGCACCATTACTAGCTTTTGGAGATGGTACATTAGTGCAGACAATGAAATGCAGCAGTGTCTTACACAGGCTGCAAAACCTGAATGTCCACTCCAGTCAAATACCGGTACTTCCAAACACAAAAGAATCCTCTGTGCCTCTTTTGTCCTAATCTACTCCACCACAGTCATTCTTTTTGGACACTGGATTCTAAGAAATCTCCAACTAGACGTGATAAATATTTCAACTGCATCCATCCCATTTAAGCGATAAGCTCCCAAGGATGCAGTGTCCTTGATTTACCACTTGCAAAGCATCAAAGAGCAGGACATTAGCTATTCCTTTTCACACTGCTCAAACCATTAGCCAGTTGAGCAAGTGGTAGAAAGGAAGAAAATACATTACAGATATGTAAAGCATACGTATATCAAATGGAAAGAGGCATTACTGCCAACATTCACTAACTAGACACAGCATACCAAGCTTGAATATGCACGCACAGGACACTCCACTCCAAATAACAAGGGGGATCCCTTTCAGGCCTTGACCGTACCTGCACACCAGGGTTGCAATGATGACACACCATGCTGTACAGCAGCAGTCAGCATTTAGGTGTTCTTCACTCTTCCGATGGCGGCAGCACAGCCAAAACGAGTAGAACAAGAGAAAGAGCAGGTCCAGAGCAAGGCAGGAGAGTGCGATGCCACCCAACAGCAACAGAGCCTGTGGAAAACAGAGATAGTGTCACATCTGACCAAGGCACAGCCATAGCAGGGGTGTGAATCAGGGCCCAGATGTTTAAGGGCTCTCAATAAGTCAGTGCTGAAGAAACACCTTTAAAACAAGTTGGGTTTTGTGTATTTTTTACATATAAACAGGAGATTTTTAGCCCCACTTTCTTCTCCCTCTGCATCCCACTCAATGAAACCTGCAGAATGCTTGGACTTGATGACCTTAAAGGTCTTTTCCAACCTAGCTGATTCTATGTTCTGTGCCCTAAGCAGTAAATTGAAGACTGGGACAGACAAAATGGCTCAGTTAACAGACTAAGTGAATCAGAGAGGGTTTTCCTCTTTACTCCTGTGCAGAGGTCAGCAGATTTAAAGGGGAATAAAAAGTTCAGCCAGCTGCCTCTATCTGCACAGTTCTTTAATCTTCATGAATAAATATGCAGGCTTATTCATTAGAAATCCAAGTGCATGAGTGGGTTTGAAAGGGGGTGGAATTTATTATACATGCGTGAGATTGATTTCAAAAAAACGAATCCCCATGCCATGCTTCTGCTCAAGGCAGATCCAGAATAAATGCTAAATCCCTCCATATACCATCCACATCTACAGGTACAACAAACATGGATGCTACAGACACACTGGCTTGAGGCCATCCCAAGCTGAGTTACTGTGTTATACCTATTTCTCGTCAGATGTTCCTGTGAGGAAAGGGAAGTGGTAAGTGTTTAATTCTATTCTAATTTCACTTTACTCCATTCAAATTTCTTTGTATTTGGCAAATCCTGGATTAAACCCAAAAACACAAACCAATTTTGTTAAATATAATGTAAAAAAAAAAATAAAATCCATTCTAGACCTAAATCCAGCCACACTTTCCCACATGAATTGATCAAGTAAAAGGATGTTATTTTAACCATATGCTTTTTTGGATAAGCCCTTGGAGTGGTGACAAGTGCCAGCTTATTAGAAATGACTTGAATATCTGGAAAGGTCCTAAGTCACCCGCTGCTGTCCCAGTATTGAAAAGGCAGACAGATTTCTATCAGCAAACCTAAAACACAGCTTTGTTCTTTTAAATCAGTATCTCTTTTCCTCCCCATAAAGAAATTCCTTAAAGACCATTTATACCCTTCCTCCCAATTGAAACACCAACTTCCTCCTGGTCAAAGAAATAAAACAAAGAATGCTGTGATTAAAGTAAAATTCTTAACAAAACTGGTGACTGTTTCTAACAGGGTCTGGTGGTAACTTGCTCTTTGTAGGCTTTTCTTCCCCTTCTTTCCCCCAAGTTTGCTCCATAGGTACTCCCTGATGAGATATTACCCTGGCAAAACGTACGAGCCACATAACATACTTTCCAGCCGAGCAAACGTCAGAGTATACAGAGTATAGAGCCCATCAGCTGTACATAACTACATCCACACTAGTTAAACCTAACTGCTGCCTCACAGATACTCCACATAGCCATACACTGTTTGTTTTCCCAGCCTAAAGGAAGCTTTAGGTTCCAAAGCCCACCAAGCGTACTTGGATGGGGGGACCTTGCAGGGGCTGCTTTCCCAAAGTGAACAGCAGAAACTTGGTCCTGTTGTAGGAACTGAACTTTGGTATCTTTAACAGAGAAGACTGGGGGTGGAAGGGAAAAAGCCCTATCCCCCTTTCCCATGATTATGCCAGATGGTGTGCACGCTGTTTGAGTTCCTCAGCAGAAAGGGGCCTTCGAGAGGGAAGCTGCGCTCAGAGCCCCACTTTCTCCCACTTCTGAAGGCTTGCCATATATGAGCACTCAATACTAATTTAACCAACACATTTGGCATACCAAAGCTCCTTGGGGATATTCTTTACTTTTTAAACACATCAGGCTGCTGTAATGCAAAGCTTTCCTGCACCGCTTTGCCTGCACTTTTTTCTTCACACCCTCAACCTTCCTGCATTACCACTGGAAAGACGAATTCAGCTGAAAACATCCTTCCAGCAACTCTTTACCAGCAAATAATTCACACTGGAGCTCCAGATGTAGGGGAACAGCCCCTATTAAAAGGAAAAAAGGAAACACTATAAAGAATAAAGAAAGAATAATTGAAGACTGCCATGCTGCAAGCAACCTGAGGTTCTCGCTTTGAAAGGACACTTAATATATGCTTTAATTTATGCATCTGGCCAAAAGAACTTGGCTGGCCACTACACCACGATCTGTGTTTCATTTTCCAGAGTATCTGTTTTCCATTAATGGATATGTGCCATGACAACAAGTGAAATCATCCAGCAGAGCACTTATTAATCTTTCTGACTGATGAGTCAGTTTAGGACCAGAGACTGGCTGGCAGTGAAAGCCTGGTTGCAACCAAAGAGATGCCTGTGCCTGCTTGTTGGGATTAAATGACAGTATTTAAATAAGGGGGGTTGAGGCTGGATAAACCCTCAGCCACTCTACCCTGCAACAGTAAATCTGGGACTCGGTTATCCAAGGCCACGTTATCCTGAGTAAATGTGAAATTATGTACTGGGCCTTTTGCCACAAAAGAGCATCAATTCATCTTCAGACATTTGCTGAGCTATCAGAACCTTTATAGCAAATGATGCATGAACTGCCCTTACAGGAAAAAGGAGACAACTTGGAGGAGCAACATTTTACCACTGTGCTGACACTAATGGCAGAAGTGGAGACAGAGCAGTCCCTGAAAATGAGTGTAAATCCAAGTGGTAACAGCCAGACTGGCAGGAGACAAAGTTACACTGCTAGGAAGCACTTTCAAAATAGAAGTTAATAGCAGTACATGAGCGGCATTGCTAGCTTGGAAAGGCACCATGAAACCTGAATACACTGTGTCTTGTGCAGGAACGGTGCTTGACAGCCTGTTCATAGCTTTTCTCAACTCCAGCATGCTTGCCAGGATTCATGGTATTTACACTTACAATGGGAGTAAGGAGCCAAGAAAAGAGAAGAGGCAGAAAACATCTATGTCCCTGTGCACCATCACAATAAGAAACACAGCAAAAACATCCCCTCCAAAAATACCTGAAAGCTGGAATGAGGGTACCTGGAGGAGCTGATGTTATACCTAAGGACATATATGTAGCCTTTAGCTAGGTCTCTGAGACCATGCCTTATGTTACTGTGGATCAGTTATACCAATATGTAGCCTTGTCTACTGGATAAAAAGTCTCCATACAAAACAGTCACTTTCAGCTTCAAGTTCCACATCATTCGTTACCTGAATGCATTTGCGGACTGCGGTCCAGGAAGCCTAATTCTACCTGCTGAAAATGCACTTAAGAGGTATACGCTCTATGCTACATACATAGTCACAAAGAGAAGCAACCCAAAAAGAAGAGCCATGGCACACTGTAGTGCAGGAGGTGAATGCTGGGTTACTTTCATGTTAACTGTCAAGGTTTAACACTGCCTTAAGTGCTCTTTGTTCATCCCTCAACTATGTAGAGGAGTATAGGGCTTATGGACCCTTCTGCACACCACCATGTCCTCTCCCCTGTGAAGGTTACTTGGCACAAGAAGTCCTGGCAGCAGAACAGGTTTAGGAAGTTAATTCTCAATACACAGTGGCACAAAATATTTCATGTGTTTATTGAGCACAGGCTTAACCACATCTCAACCTATCCAATCTCCAATGAACACATTCTTTAGACCTTAACTGCGCTAACAGCAGTATGGCATAGTGAGCAGCTGTTCATGTGGAATAGATGACAGCTATTCCTGGATAGCACTGGTATTTCACTACTAGGTAGAACACTAAAACCTCATTAAGAAACTTGAGAGCAAAGCTGAAGCCTTCAGGTAGTTCCTGAGAAGCATGCAGCTTTGCTTTTAACTTCCCATCAACAATCCTAAAGGTATTTCATCTTAAAACTTCATCATTTCAACCCACAGGACAAAATAGCTATAGCTTTTGAGTATCTCGACATCACAGCTGTCTTAATCATTGCCAGATAGAGAACTGTTTATAGGTTTACCTTAAAGTTGGCTTTGCCAAGAGAAAGCTTTCCACTGAATCTGCAACTAGTGTTCCTTCTGGATTTCCATGCAGTGACTTGAGATTGTGATAATAAAACAGGCAGAAGAGGTTAAAGAGTGTGGGAAGAGAAAAACGTTCACCCAGAAGAATAAATGAAGCAAACTGGGCTGCTGCCAAAGGAGCACTCATCTCTATTTATTCCGTGAAGGACGGAAGTCTTCTTAGCAAGAAAAGAAATTGCTGTGGGATAGTGTCATGCCCACACTACTTCCTACACCATTTGGTTTTGCAGACTTCAGGACATCTCTAAGCAGCTTATGTACTCATAGATAAGTAACTGTGTCTTACCAGAGTGATTCTTTTTTGTAACACTGGCAACGTGAGGAACACACTCTGACCCCCCCCATCAATTTGTTCTGAACACACTGTGTGTGCAGAGACTCTACTATCATTTCTGAAAAATGCTGTAGATGGTGTTTGTCGGGATACTAAAGTGTCTCAGGATGTCGTTCATCCCACAGCCTCTGCAGAAGGATGCAGGTTTCGGTAGGAAACGAAGCCAACCACATATTGGCAGATGTAATATGGGGGGAGGATGTGGAAACCACTGCTGATCTCAGCACTAAACCATCCATATCTCTTCTGCCCAGGGGACAGGCCTCCCAGGCCAATTACTGTACTCAACACAGCAGAGGCTCAAGACTGGGCAGGAAACGTGCTGTGGAAGAGGCTTTTCCCACAGTACTGAGATGTATTCTCCTTCATGAGGGATCCCTCAGCAGCATGGAAGAGCACCATGGAAACAGAGGACAGGCTCTGCCATCTCATCTCCTTATACAGACACCTCCCAGAGAAAGCACATTGTTAAGGGAGTGCAGTAGATTATATAGATATATAGATATTTAGGGCAAGTCCACACTGGAGCAAGCAATATAGGCCAACACTTTGCCTTTAGCTTTTTTGTACTACTGGCTTGCTTTTCTGCAAAAGAGAAAATGCCAAGGATTATGTCATGTTTTGTTTGGTTGGTTTATTAATCACCTTAAGACAATACAGCAGACATTAGAATAAAACAGATCTACAGTTGAAACAACTCCGAGTATGACTAAATAGCTCAAATGTATATAACCAAGTTGATTAAATAAACAAGCTAGCCTTCTCAGTGCTGAGAAGCTATCTACACACAGGCAAGGGCATTCCACAGTTAATTGGTATTAGAGCTATGAACTAAAGCCACTTTAATTACAAATGAGTGTTCACACAGGGTTTTAATGTAGTTTAACTAGAAGAGCCTTAATTCAGTGTAGTTTGATTCACTTTAGTGCATTTAAAGTGGTTTAACTAATCTGCATTGAATTTATTCCTCCAGTTAATTCAGATTAATTTCTCAAGCGCCCTTGTGCAGGCAATGACTGAGAACAAGGCTAGGCTGATGAAAGATTCATCATCATTTCCTCCATACTAACACTCTAACCCCTTATTTCATAATTAAAGACTTTGAACATTGCCTTTATATTTGGTCCAGTTCACAGAAGCCACCAGTGCAAAGGCTGAAAAGACACAACCTTGTTGATACTTGGTTTATTGCAGTAACCAACACGCAGTACAATCACGACCGGTGTTTTGAGGGCTGTGGTTAAAGAACACATAGCACAGGTACCTCTGCGCATCTCAGCTTCTACAGGGGCAGGTGCTAGAATTCATCAGAGCATCTCATGTCAAAACCAAAGAGAGATGGAAAGCACTGAGTGGAAAGGATTTGCTTAACAATTGGGTTGGATGTGTTTTTCTGCCCACGAATGCAGATCTAAGTCGTGCTAATCAGCAGTGAACACTGGAGTCGTATTGGGCTGAATTCAAACAACAAAGCATTTATTCCCCTAGCTGTTACCAACTCAGCAATCACTACCTTACACACTAAGGCAGAGTTCCCAGAGGTAAAGGGGTCCTCAAAATTGGATGTTCTTATCCCTAGTGTTCTCCATAATGCTGGCTGAAAGCCTCTATGCACTAGAGTGATGAAAAGAATAAGACACTCACCAAACTCGGTTTCCACTGACAGGTCCCCACGGACTAAATCTTTATTAGACGAGGCTTAGTTCAGAACTGGCAGCTTGTCAAATGAGCATTCTCACTGAAAAGGCGGATTTCCTTTCTGGGGATTCTGCAAATTCCCGTGCAGGGCTCTATATAACCTACCATGGATGCATCAGTGTTCATGCAGGTCTTTGCCCCGAATCTCAGACCAACAAACTGTGTAAGGAATCCTCTTGGGAATGAGCCTTCAGCTTTAGAAGTTCATGCCTTCCTAGTATTCCCAGTTGGACAAAGTTAAAAGGATTAGTTAACTTTGTTTAAAGGCAAGAGTCAGATAAATATTTGGAATATTGAGGCAAAGAGCACTGAAAGGGTAGCTGGAAGAAGTCAATGGGTGTCCTGCACTGCTTGTGTCCACACTCAGTTTGCCCAGCTCACCCGTGGCAGACCTGCACAGTTTCACCAGGCATTCCTTTCCCACACATCAGCTCACATACTCCTGCCTACTTTACTCAATGTCCTTTACTCAATGGCCACTTTACTCAAGGTCCTTCAGAAGGAACGTTACTTCCTTGGTCAGAAAGCTGTATTAAAGCCTTATTAAAGGTCAGAAAGCTGTTTTAAAGCCTTAAAACACAATCCCCTTGCAAGGTAGTTTTCCAGAAAACTGGATAGCAGAAAAGCCCTATGCTATAAAGGAAGTATGAATTTAATGCTCCTACACCTCTGGGATAAGCAAGCACTGCATCCCTACACACAGTTGAAAGAAAATTCCATTCTGTTAACATC
>JAVHNF010014422.1:0-10112 GCA_034783455.1 Micropsitta finschii
TGCCACCTTGTCTCATTCAGGAATTTCTCTATTCTTACGTTCAGGGGGTACAGCTTCTTGCTCTTACAAATGTACAAA
The DNA here is from genome assembly GCA_034783455.1 of Micropsitta finschii. Lineage (NCBI taxonomy): Eukaryota > Metazoa > Chordata > Aves > Psittaciformes > Psittacidae > Micropsitta > Micropsitta finschii. The sequence continues at coordinate 79 of JAVHNF010014422.1, forward strand.
GATCATTAAGTTAAAATTTGTCTTGGTAGTTCTCACTGATGTAGAGAAACTCAGTATGCAGGAGGACTGAGGCACAAGTTCTGATTATTGCTTGTGATCCTAGTTAATACTGTCCTGAGGATCCCAAAACATCATCTAGGTTTATGGGGCTTGGTAGCCTTAGAAGGCTCTCATCACCTTGCAGAGTAACATCAACTTGTGTAAATTCACTTGTCCTCAAAAGATTTCTAAACCAACTCTTTCTGGCTGTTTGGTGATTCTGAAAATGACCCAGTTATAGAGAACCTAAAATGTAACTGTATATTTTGCCATTTACTTCCCAGCAAGTTCACATGACAAATGTGATGTACGTGGAAAGTGCTGAAACGAAAGGTTTCAATTCAAGGTCTTCAGCTGACAAGTAGTTTTGACATTAAATTTTCTTCTTTTTTACTCTTTAACAGGGTGGGAAGAAGTCTTACAGAGGGCCCTGTGGGGGCCGCGATTGCAGCGCTGGATGCAAATGCTTCCCAGAGAAGGGTGCGCGGGTAAGTTTGTTTTCACTAATACAATTTGTCCTTGTGTCTCTTATCAACCTTTTTATAAATAAATAAATAAACTCTAAGCTAATATGGGTAATTCTTAATCCAATGACCTCATGAAACAAGAGGAATGATGAAGACCAGCTGCATTTCAGATGGCCCTGGCCAAGATTTCCAAAGCTGCTCTGAAGTTTTACAGATTGCTGCCTTTGCAGCGAGTCTTCAATGGAATTGCGTTTCTTTGTGTATCTGAGCCCTAGCTCAAGAAAGTCAGATGGCTTTTAAATAGATTACAGTAATTAAAAAGGAAAATTAAAATAGTATGGGCTTCCAGTACAGATTTTGCCGAGTCCTTTGTTTGTGGGACTGTTTTTGACTTTAGCATTTGTTTGTGAAGGAACAATAACTCTGAATGAATCTAAGCGTTTCCCTTTGAGAGAGTCTTTTGTTTAGCTAAAGCTGCTCTCTGAAGTCTGTGTTTGAGGCAACCAAATGTTTAAGTAAGTTTTCTGTGAAAATCTTTAATTTATTTGGATTTTACGAGAAGGTTATAAACATTTTATCTAAATGCAGCTGGCTGTTTCCTACCTTAGGGTAATGCAGAGCTGCTGATCTGACTCTGCCTTCAATTACAATGTTAATTTTGGTCCAGATACCATGTACTTAATTTTTTATTTTAAGGTCTCTGAAGTATTTTAACAGTTATCAAATTGAATCTTAGGGGTTTAAGTTTTATGGAGATGAAAGGAGGTGCATTGCAGGTGCTTGAAGAATTAACTTGGAAGGACTTGAGGAGAAGGGAGGTACACTAATTGTCTTGTTTAATAAAGCAGTGACTTTGGGTGAAATCATATTGAAAAGTCATTCTCTAAGTGCAAAACAAAAGCAATTAAATCTTATTTAAACACAAGCAATCCTGATTATTTTTCCCTGTGTGTTTCAGTGTCACTGTGCGGCTGAATTCAAGGCATCGCTTTCTAGGACTGAACTGAGTAAAATGTTGCTATTTAGAAATGATTGTCAGCATGTTTCTTTAATTGCAGACAGACTTGAGCATGAATTCTTAATTGATAACTGATGATGCGTTTGCTCTATAAGCATAAAAATTACGTCTAATAATTATGTGGCAGAGTAAAAACTTATCTCAACAGATAAGCGGAAAAACTTGGCAAGGGAGTTCTCAATGTAACCTAGAATATGAACAAGAGCCAATTGCTCAACACCTTTTGTGGTTAGGTACAGTGAGGGACAGACCTCATTTGGTTCTGGCACGCAGTATCCTGTAAATGCTTTGACCTTTAGATGGCAATGAGCATCATTCTTTTGTCTCTTTCCATTCCTATTTGAGGGTTATAGCTGTGTGATAGAGGACTTCTGCCTCTGTCCTAAATACTGTGACAAGATCAACACTGTATTTATATCATCAACAAAGATAAAGCATCCAGGTTACATGAAAGAAAATTCAGCTTTTATGTCTCCTCCATAGCAGAGTCCTTTCCAGATGAACAGAATCTCCCCAAATCACCACTGGAGATCTGACATTGGCAATCTTAAAGTCAGTAAAGGTCACCTTTGAGCCCTCGTGAATTAAAAGATTACTCTTGCCATTGGTGAAGGATTTGGACATTTCTGCCTTCTTTATTACTCTCTTAGCTATAGTCCATGTAGTCATGCAGGTTACAAATCCTGTTTTGATGACTGGCTCACCCTTCTGTGGCAGCCTACCCTCAAAACAAGAGCCTTAGTCCCCTCTCTGCTACTGGAGTCTGGATATTGACTTGAATGGTTTATCCCATATTACCTTTATTTACGTGAGGTAACTCAGAGGAAGATGATTCTGAGCTGGTTTCTTCAGAAAAATCTGCCAAGTCCCATTGTAGGTCACCATTTCAGTTAGCTCCATGAATAGCCGGGATCCTTTGTACAGAAAGGATTCACTCAGCTACACATGTAATCCAAGACTTTCAATTTGGTTTCTGCTCTTGCAGATAGGCCCTTGCAATCTGCAACTACACCTTCTATTCCCTGAAGAGCAACCAGCTCAGATATGATCATGCCTCAGTGCCAGTGAATTTGTACATAGTTATTGAATTCAGGCAGAAAGTCTCTTTAAAAGGGTAAAACAAATGAGCCAGAGAGTTAAGGACCAGTCAGACCAGCTTGAATTTCTAGAAAAAATACTGGAACAGATAATCAAGCTACTGGCAAGCTCTTGGAATTTAAAGCAATGCTGTGACTATACAGAAAAGGTTGCATTTAGAGTGGTATTTTAAATAAGCTGCAGTCACAACAGGTCAGAGCTAGCACTAAATATCTCTGGAGGCTGCTTTCCAATCCAAAAATAAACCCAAGCCAAACCACCAAATACTCAGAACAATTACCTTCATTTTAACTTTTTCCAAGTGAAAAACTCCAAACATATTGAATTAATTCTAAAATACTTCCATGAAACATGTAAAGCTCAGAGGAGAACAATCATTTCAAATAGTGAAGTAGAAATCAAGTGGAAGTTGCCAACTTTTTCCAAAAATCTACATAATAAATCCAAGCAGAGCTCTACTTCTTGCTCCCACCCATTACACATATGTTTTCAATAGCTACACACTTTTTAAGTGATCCTACAAGTGTGTTGGAGTACTTAAAGTGAGCAGTTTAAGCTTCAGTATCTAAATGCATATTTCAATGTAACTGAGGACCCACTTATCATCCACTTCTTGTTTGAAGACTTCAGAATATATGTGGAAATGGGCTAGTAAAAACATCAATCTAACTACAACTAAATAAGACAACACGTGGCACTTTGTCTAGGAAGAAAAACCTGTTGTTTCCAGTAAGAAAGTTTTTAGGCTTAAATTTACTTACGTGGCTTGGCAGAAGGACCCATTTGACAGGTAATGCTGCGATGAAGGTCTGACATGTTCTAAATCCTGCTGTCTGCTGCATCAGCGAAATGGGGGAATGTGCGTTAAATCACAGCTTTGCAGTTTATGCTGAAAAAGCAAGCCACAGAAAGCCAGTGATTCATTGCACTATGATTGTCTATCAGAATGGAAGGTTCTGAAAGCCTTGGAAATGAAAAGAATGTCTCCAGACTCGTCACAAGACAAGCGCAACTCTCTGAATACTCAAAGACATCTTTACAATAGTAAATAAAAAGGACAAGATCTCAGGTTCAAGAACCAGCCCACAATTCTTTGCTATGAGGGTGATGAGGCACTGGCACAGGTTGCTCAGAGAAGCTGTGGCTGCCCCATCCCTGGCAGTGTTCAAGGCCAGGTTGGACAGGGCTTGGACAACCTAGTCTAGTGGACAGTGTGCCTGCCTATGGCAGCTGATTGGACCAGGGGGACGAGCTTCCAACCCAAACCGTTACATGATTCTACCATTCTATGATTATTTGTCCTGTTTAATTGCTAGCACGCTCTCTAGGCTGTATTTGCTCTGGGTCAACCAACAAAACCTGGATGATGAGAAAACCAGCAAGGACATCCCAAGGACCATTCCCAGCAGACAAACTGGTTACAGACCTCCTTTTTGTGGGAACAGTTAGCCTTAGAAGAAAGTTGTAGCTTGTTTTATTTCGTAGTATAAATGCCCAAACAACCAAGTGATTGGATAAACACTTGACAATGCCTTGTAAATGTTTTTCAGCATCACATCTATATATAGTAGAGAAAGTGTCATTTTTGCCATAAAATTTGATCTGTTTCCTATTTTGTAAAGAAGATGCTTTCAGGAGAGTTTGAATCAGTAATTTAGATTGCTTCATTCAATTGCAACAGCTAAGGATTCATAAAGAGAAAGAATTACACAAGTTCAATTCTTTTATTTGATTCATCTGAGCCTAGCTCTGCGGATCACAGGAAAAGACACTGTGAACCTTTTTACCAGTTCTTTCTTCATTTCACAGTTCACTCATTCTCATAAATAACAGGAAAAACAAAAATATTAAGGAGTCCTTGGTAATCTCCCAGTTATCCATGCTGAAAATGCATAGGTGATGATTACCATCTGGAACTCCTCCTACAGAAGCTGACACAGATAGTCTTTAAAATGTCTTCATGGAAGATGCCTTTTCAAAAGAATCCTGAAGCTCACTGACAATCATTCAGACAGTGGAAAATGTCAGGGGATCTTCCAATCTATCACCATATTGGTTTATTACCCTGCAAATATGAATGTTATTAACTAAGGGAATGCCTGTTCCATAAATGAAAATGAAGTCTATATAACAGTGTGACTTAATCTAAATAATATGGAAAGACTGAGTACACATTGATCAGATGCAGAGAAGATGGAGCCAGACTCTTTCTCAAAGATTCTCAACGAAAGATGAGGCTCACAAATTACACCAAGAGAAATTCTGAGTGGACATAAGGGAGAAAGAAAGTCAAAATGAGCACGATCAAACATTGTAATATATTATGCTGAGAAATGTTGGTTGCTGCACATCTCTCCTTAGAGATATTAAAAACTTGACTGGAGAAGGTCCAGGAAAACCTAATGTAATTTTGGAGTTGGCACTAGTCTGAAGAAGGTATTAAATCAGATGAGCTCCCAAAATCCCTTCCAGCAACCTTTTTCCTATGATTTTGAATCCAAATATCCAAAAATACATTAATTTCAAGCTGTGATTAGAGCAAATTATATAAAAGTTGATATGGCAATTCTCCATAAACCAAACACAAAATATCATAGCAGTCTGAGAACTCTGCTTATACCCCCAATTCACTAGGAATTCTTCAGACATAATAAAGAATAGTCTGTGCTCCAAACAACTTATAAGTTTTCACTCACTCTGTTATAAAATAATATAATAATTTAAACAGTGATTTTTAATTGAATATGGGGATATGCCATTTCAATGTCTTTGAGCAAACAGCCTTACTTACAAATTGCACTTTACTTGCAATGTGAGAAGAGCTGGTTGCTGGAACTAAAAGAGTTTAGTGGGGACTCATCTCATTTTATAGAAGAAACCTTATTTTTTTTAAGTGAATCACATTCTAAACTTTACTGGATGCAGTGACTAGGAGGCTGCTGACTGTGCTAAGAGTTTTGATGTGGACAAAGACATTCCAAACCCATGATATTGAGATTAATCTTCTTCAAAGCACTAAATTTTAAAGGAGATTAATATCAGTGTGTCTAACTTCTACTTTACAAGGAGGGAAAATGGAGCTTAAGAAGGTGGTGTGGTTCTCAGATCACATGCAAACCACATGAGAGCGCAACTCAAGTATCTCAACATTCAGGCTATCATGCCCTCTCATAGATTGCTTAGCTGAATAATGCCAGGGCTGCAACAAGAAAGAAACAAGCCTTTATCTACTGCTCATTGACACTAATTAAAGATCAGGAAGACTGCAGGACTTGCCTGATTTATAAGGCATGTGTTCATATATGATAAGCCAATAATACTGGCAGATAGGAGCAGTAGTGGATATATTACTTGCTAGAGTAATCTAGAGACATTACTATGTCTTGTTTTAAAAATTAGGTATATGATTAAAAGTCATTCTACCTATGCAGAAATGATAGGTGTATGAAACCTGAAATTTCTGTTTAGTATTAAAATTGTATTTTAGTGTTAAAATTGTAGAAGGAAAAAACATTTGAATTCAAAGTTAAAGTGTAAGAAAAACAGTTCCTGAGATCTTTGATGCTCAGCATCTCTATTCACTCTATTGAAAGTCCATTTTTACCTTTTATCTTAATGTGGCTTATATTGGCCTCTGTAATATTTGTGTGCGATGTATATGTCAGACCACCTGGGCTGGAATAGGCTGTGGATACTCGGAATGGCCCACTGCCACACTGCCAACTTTGACAAAAATATCTTTCAAGTCACAGCTTCTAGGTTTAACAACATTGATCTGTGTGTTACCCAAGCCATGGGCCATAAGAATCAGTTCAAGTCACGGTACCTGATGCTATAAGGAGGTTGGGATCCACTTTGTTCCCAAGCTGCCCAGCAAATGGTATTAAAAAGGATCACTTTTTTGCTTCCTCTTACTGATTTGTAGGTGTCAACGTCTTTGATCAACTGCACTGGTATGAGCAGGATTTACTTGTACTATAAAACTAATGATTATTATTTACATAGAGGCAACACAGCAGCAGTGCTAGAAGTCTCACAGTTTTGACATACATTAACTAATACTGAGAATTCAAGGCTTCTTAGAGAGCAGATCTAACCCTCAGGATCCAAACTCCACAACCTGCTTAAGTCAAACTCTGGAAAACATGCAGGTAAGCTTTACTTTTGGTCTACCCTGCAGAGAAAAGTCTTGTTCTTTACCCATCAGAATAACACAAGCGGGTTTGGGTCTTAAATCGATGTAAATTCCTTGGCAGGTTGTATCTAGGTCTACATTTCTCATCATAACTTCTATCTAGAAATACAAGGAAGGAAAATGAAAACTATATGGTTCCAGGTGAAGCCAAATGAAACCAGATAGAAACTATTCCCTACTAAACTTCTGCTCCATTTGATCATCACTGGAAACACTTTTTTCTACTTCTCTCTGTGCTGGGTTAACCTTGGCTGGATGCCAGGTGTCCACCAAGCCTTTCTATCACTTTCCCTCCTCAACTGGACAGGGTAGAGATCCTAACTCAGCTGAGGTAAGAACAGGGAGATCACTTATTACAGTCAAGGGCAAAACAAAAGTGACTTGGGCAAGTTAGAGACCTAAAAGACTGACTTGCTCTGGAACATTTATTCTACACATTGGTACTAAAGATCACAGAAAGTGTTTTTACTTCTTTCAAGTTGTTAACTACTCAAATCACCTCTTTATTGTGGGATCCTTTGCATTAATGCAAAGATGCATTAATTAAATTGAAATCTGCCTACAGAGAGGAGCAAGAGTTACTATAGTGACAAGCTGAAGAGGTAAGTATGAGTCTGAGAGTATATCAAATCCATGTGTCCTGCAGGGTAGGAAGCACTGATATTGTTACAAAGAGAAACTTTTAATCTCAGGTAGCCTTATGAGGCTCCAAAGTGGTAGAGCCTGAATATCTAGATCTTGAAGATGTCCACCAGAACCTAGAAGTTTAAGTGTGCATTGATTTGGTTTATTGAATAATTCTGTAAGACAGTGATGTAGTCATTAGTGATCAAGAAAATCACCTATTTAGGGATGTAATCACAGAGCTCTCAATCCTTCTTTGGTATATATCAGAGGTAATGGAGAGATGATTCACAAAGATTAAAAGCAGATGAAAATGAGTCTTAGAACTGATTGGAGGATGTTGTCCCCCTCATGTCTGCTAATCCCTCTCCCAAAAATGATTAAATTTTCCCACATTTTTTTTTATATGGCAAAAAACTACCTTCAGGATTTGGGTGCTTGCGCAAAAGTGAATGTTCTACAAACCCCAGATGTTTTCATACACAGTATTTTTTATGAATAAAAAAAAAATAACAGTATTTTTTTTAATATAGGTAAAAAAAAAGTTATCAAAAGCATGAAATGCTCTATTTTTCTCTAAGCCAAGAATAATACTTGGAAAGACAAAAGAAATGTAAAGATTAGTAAGAAACGAAGGGTTTATTATCTGAATTGACATGTCTGCTATGCTCTTTTCTGCACAGGGTTACACCACACTATACAAACTTTCCCAAACTACCAAAGCAGGGTGTAAACAGGAGTATTACCATAATCAATTTTGTCCATAATCTGCAGCACAGATATTGAAATTCCTATTGGGGAAATATATATAAATATATATATATATTAGTGAGAACTAAAAAGGGATGGGAAAGTAAATTTACAAGGAATTAAGAGCTCAATTTTGCATGTGATCCTGGAGGGAATGAATAATGAGGAACATGACTAGCAATAAGTGTGTGAAGGTACTAAGGAAAAAGGAATTATACACAGTGAGGGAAGAAAGACATATATGGGATCAGTGGAAATCAACTGGAAAAGTTTATGCTGGTTTCAGGGGAATCTTCCTGACAGCCAGACCTATTAATGCATTACTGAGCTCCCAAATAAAGCCCTGTTCACAAGTCTTCCTGCTGCAAACTGGCCAAAACTGTTGTGATATTTGAACCTAAATTGTGAGGGCAGCATTTTACACCCCTTTTATCCTTCTCCTTTTACCATTCTAGAAGGAAATCACTTCAACTTAAAATCTCATAACCACCTTCAGGTGTAGAATATGTGCTTTCTGAGACATTGACATTAATCCTGAGTGAAGACCATACTCTCATTGTTGGGGAAGTCTATTTTAAAGAGAATCACAATTTAAAAAAGAGGATAATCCTTACAGTGCTTTCATTTCAGTTGCTGCCTGCCCCACAATACCAAATTAGGCAACTAAAACCCTACAGCAAAAGCAAATGTATTTAAATCAACTGAAAGAATGAAGAAAAATCTCATAGTCTTCAACTCAGTCCTGCAAGAGTCCTATTGCATCCTAAGAGACTCAGCCCATGCTCACCTCGAAGGTTTCCTTTGGTGTGTTTCCTTGCCCAAACTGTCTCTATTCCTCTGCTCCTTTTGTGACAAAATGCCCAACTGTACTTTCCCTATCTATGAAATTAGGATAATCTATCATTATCTCACTTAGGCTTTGAAAGGCTCTATGCCAATATTGGCTCTGACTGAAAGCTCGTGAGTTTGCAAGATTGATGTTGGCACACTCATGCATCTTCCCTTTTAAGTCCCATAAATATTTTGGAGTGTCAAGTCTAACTAGATTTTAGAAATGTACTGAAGTGTGAAGCACTTTAGAAAATGTCTATTTTAACAGTTTTGGTTGCTGTATTTTAATTCTGACATTTCAAATTTTCTGAAATGAAGCTTGCACAATTTTGTTAAATACTTCTGATTTAAGATCAGAAGGAAATATTGAACAGCTGCAATGAAATATTCCATAATTGTGGAGGGTGGGACAAAACCCCAATAACTGGACTTGTATTTCAGGTAGAAAGACACGTTGTTTGTTTTTTATTTCATAGGAATCACTGGAAATTTCAACTCCTTCCCAGTTCTTAATTTTAAGACATGAGAGTTTCACGGAGAAGCTTCCTTTTGTAAACTCCAGGGAAAACACCTGAAAAAGGCTAAGTCAGAGGCTCATCCATTCACTATGTTTGCTCCAATTTACTCTGCATTTGTTGCTATCAGAGAACGCTTTATTTTATTGTCACTGGAGCAGGTACTTTCCCATCGCTTACTAAATCTGAAAGTGGCATTATTGCTCTTCAAGCTCAGGTAATGGCTTTTGTCTTGGTAGAAGCAGAAGCTGGAAATGGATATTCAAGTATTTCTTTCCTTTCCCAGCTCTAACCTGCCACCACCAAACCTTGCTCACAATACTTGGATTTGCTTTGTTTTCTGGAACTGGGGAAGGTAGAAAGTAAATGAGGAAGGATTACACATCAGTAGTGATCAAATCACGAGTGCACCTTAAAAAGAACAGCCCATGAGCCTGAAGACATCCGGGAGAAATCTGACCAAAAGTCATTTAGAAACTAGCAGAGAGAGGACAAAG
>JAVHNF010014425.1:0-12926 GCA_034783455.1 Micropsitta finschii
CTTGATTTTACTGCCTCAATCAAGCTCAGCCCCCTTGCGTGGATAGGTTAACTCTAGCCTTGTATTTCAAGACAACCTGAGATCTGCCTGGTTTACTTCAAATTACCAAAACAGAAACCATGATGGTTCAGGGACTGCTTCCAGGCCATGCCAGCTCTGCAGGCTGTATAACCGCAACAAACACCTCAAAGTAGATTGTCCCTGGTTTTGAGTCACACCCCTCAAAGAGCTCTTTTTAGATACTGTTGAGACCTCTTAAAGAGGCAAAGCCTGCAATACCTGTTTTACAGATAAAAAGATCTTAAGTGTCCAACATGGCCAACCCAGCAGATTTGACATGCAGTAATAGAAAACATACTTAAAACATAATTTTAATTATTCTTTCAGTAGATATAAGCCATCAACATTAATTTATTTTGTCACAGATTTCTGCAATATTAATATATACTCAGCCACATAAACTACAAAAAAAGAAACACAACGTCAGTTTGGTACTTCTTGCAGTACAGTTATCATCCAAATTAGATTTGTTTCTCAAGCTAAAACAACTCTAGTCAATGTCCATAGGTTTAGAAACATTTTAGTTATTGCGCTGTAACAATGTTTTGCAATATTCTATGGCTTCTCAGCTAAAATGTAAGTAAGAGACCAGATCTAGCAAACACAAAACTACACTACAGTTTTTACAGAACTGCTTCACCAGAAGAAAAAAAAAAAAAAGTTAGATAGAACTATAAATGAATAATTTACTGCACTGTCCAACTCTAAATAAGTTGGGTTTCTGGATGCATAGGTCTAAAAGCACTTCATGTGTGTACTAAGTGTAGAACAAACAGTTAAACTGGAATGAAAGCATTAATGAGAATAACAAAATGGCTAAACAGTAGAGGCAAGAGTAGATGACAGTATGGGAACAAATACTTCTGAGATACAGATCTGCCTACAGAGCTTCCCAGCTATGAATTTATTGTATAGAAATATGGAGCAAACAAACACCACTCACAGTCTAAACCTTTGCTCTTCCTACTTTTGTTCTGACCATGGAAAAGGCTTTAATAAAAGTCACATGCAGTGTTAATAATATTTATCAGTAACAGTAATTTTTGTATTCTAGATCTCACTATTGTGCACATTATAATACATCCAAAGATGAAACAAGTATGTCTATGTGACTTTAAAATAAAGTACTGCGTTCAACTTCAGGATCATGGATTCTAAAAAAGAAACCTTATTAATCTAGGGAAGTCAGAGAGGAAGGAAAGAGTAAAAAAGTTTTCCTTTGCCACTGAGTTGTCAAAATACTGGCTGAATACAGAAACGGAATTAAATTGCAGTAACTTCCATACACTCAGGAATGAGGAATGTCCCATGAGATTGGGGCTAAACAAAAGGCTAAACTAGTTATATGTCTTAACTTTTAGTAATGATTTGATATTGTCAGTAGACAATGAAAAAAATCAGCTGAGGTGGAAAGGCTTTGGATTTAGATGGGCTAATCCTCATGGAATCAGGAAGACTGTAGGATGAAATTTTATTGGGAAATGATTTAATGGGTAAAAAAGGAAGGACTGAACAAACCAACTGAAATGTCAATATGCACCTGAGGAGAGATTAGTACAGAAAGGAAATGCCAGTACTGAGACAAGCAGTATTTATTTTTTCCAGTAGTTAACACAATTCCAGCTGTGCCAAGCATGAGCCCTGTCTAGGAAACTATCGATTTTTTCACTGAATGAGTACAGCATGTAAATATTTTGGAGAGGCAAACCCAAACTCCTACCCGACTTACAATGGGTGACCTGCAGTTCATTTAATTTCAAACAATGATGACAATCTGTAAATATTGCATTTCAGAGAATCATTTTGCAACTGAGGCAATTTCACCCTTTCCAAGCTGTGTATCAAACACAACATTGTCATCACATGTGAAGCTGATAAAGGCAAAAATAAACCACTAATTTTCTGGCAAACCTTTCCTCATGTGTGAAAGACTTTTGGATAGCCAACACCATGCTCTTCCCCTGCTCAAGGAGGGAATGCATTACACACGTGCCTTATCACTGTGATATCATGAAGATGACACTCGTGTCAACTTCCAGAGACACGCCATAAATTTAAGAACTCCATTCTAAAACCACCTCTCTGCGGGGCAACTCCTGCGCGCCATAAACAGCTCTGAGTTTGAGAAGCTTCAGCGTTCAATCCCCACTGTGCCGCCCGCACGCAGGACTGAGCAGCACGCCCATGCCCGGACCGGGCCGGGCCATTCCTGAGGCCTTCTCGAGCGCGCCCGACGCTCCCGAGGCGCCGGCGAACCAAACCTCTGGCACTCTAGCGTAACACCACTACTTCCGCCTCTCGCTCCAGAGCGGACGGAAGCCGCCAGGCCGCGCTGCCCCGCGGCGGCAGGACCCGGGCCCGCCAGTCTCGGTACCGACTGACGCATCGGAGTCTGGGGCCTTCCCCTCCTCACGGCTGCTTCCACTACATCCTGTGGCAGGGGCGGCTGTCCCCTGAACGGCACCGTGCCACCCCCCAGCCCCGGGAGGTGCTCCAAGCCCCCGCCCGCTCCTCCACCCCAGGTCACGGCGCTCACCTCCCTCCTGCGCATGCGCACTGCACCGCTTGCCCGTCCAGGAGGAGGCGGCCGGCGGCCGAGGGGAGCGATTTCCCGGCATGCGCGGCGTCGCTCCCCCTCCCCGCCCGGCCGCGGGTGGGTGGGCCGACGGCGCGGCGGCTGTAATGGCGGCTGGCGGCGGCTCGGCGCTGCTCTGACACCCGGATACTGCTCGGCGCAGTACCCCCTCCCCGCGCCCGGCCCGCCCCCCTCCTCCCCGCCCCAGCCAGCTCCGCTCACCCCCTCCCTGGCCCCTGCTCCAGGCCCCCGCCGCGGGACGAGGAGGAGGGCTCCCCGCAGACAATGGACGAGCACCCTGGAGCCGGAGGAGGTGGTGGGATGGCGGCCGCCCCGAGACCGCAGCAGCCACCGCCGCAGGCGGTTGGGAACATGAACCTGCAGTCGGGTGGGAGCTGCGTGGGGCCCGGAGCCGGAGGAGGGCCACAGCAGCAGCCCCAGGGCCCCGCAGTCCCGGCTGGCCAGGAGGCGGCGGGCCCCGCCGAGCTGTCCCGGCCCCAGCACTACACCATTCCGGGGATCCTGCACTACATCCAGCATGAGTGGGCTCGCTTCGAGATAGAGAGAGCGCACTGGGAGGTGGAGCGGGCCGAGCTTCAGGTACGGGGAGCGAGGGCGGGCTCCGTGCGGAGCGAGTAGCAAGCCGCGACCGGCTCGGTGGGCTCTGGGGACCGGGCCGCGCTCAGGGTGCGGGAGCAAAGCCGCGCGGGCGAGCTTAGCGTGTTGGGCCTCTGAGGCCGAGCCGGTCGCTGTGGCTTGGAGACGATACCTGGGCGCCGTCCGGCGAGCGAAGCGGCGGGACAGGCGAACGCGCAGCCCCTGACGGCCTGAGCTGGGCTTCTTTCCCTGGGGCAGCCATTTTGGTTTTTAGCATGGCGCCCGCCTGGGTTCCTGGCTCCGGAGGCAGCCACTGCTCCGCGCGTTGCAGGGCCCGAAGGACGGCCGCGGAAGGACGGACGGGCGCTGCCGCGGCGCGGGACTGCTGGCCCTCTTCCCCGCCCGCCCGCGGCACGGCGGGCTATGCTCTGACAGCTGCGATCGTCTCCCTCGGCACAATGACTCCGGGGCTCTCCGGGCCTGCGGCCTCCGCAGCCCTGGGAGCGGGTTATGGGGAGCAAGAGCCTCCGGGTCTGGGAGGACTGGCGCCTCCTCGAAGCTCAGCGAGTAGTTGCTTTGGGAGAGAAGAGGGAGCTGCCAAGAGGCAGGACTGCCTGCCTGCAGAGCAGGGAGAGGACGAGGAAAGGGTGTTAAGGTAAATCGCAAGGAAGGGACTTGGCCAGGCACTCCGGTTTGAGACAGATGGAGCGTGTGCTCGCTTTCTTTCTGTCTCGTTTCTTTGGCGGTTTCAAAGAATGGGAGGAACAACCGCTGAAGAATTGTGCAGGGTTGATGGGTCTTCAGCATGTTCACTTATATATATATAAAAGCACAAACCTCGTATCAGAAACAAAAATTGAACAACTTTTCAGGGTAGAGAGTGTTGGAGTTCCAGTATAGCTCTCTCGCCATTAACGTTTACTTTCAGTAATAGGAAGGATGTCTTTACTAATTATATTTGTACATAAAGCAATGCATAGACTATTACAAGTTTATGTATACATTGCAAAATCTGTGTGAGGTATCCATATAGGAGTCATTATTGTTTTGTAGGACAGAAATGTAACAGTGACAGTTAACAAACGTAATTGCTTCCAAAGAGTTTTTGGCGATATTTGTACTGAGTAAATGTTTACTGTCTTGAAGTGACATTCCATCAAATTTCACTGTAATTGGAGGGTTTAGTAGCATGCTGCCGCAGCAGCCAGCGTTTGCGGGGTATTTACTGTCAGATTTCAGAACCAAAAATTGTACCTGAGCCTGGGCAATTCTTTCAGAACTTCTCAGCTCTATAATAAGCATGTAATCTGCACTGTTTTTGTTACAACTGTAATTAAGAGAGAATTGAAAAAAGCTAACAAGGGAAATAAGATGAAGATGTTTCACTATTTCCTTCACTTACAGGCTGTCTTATTTTAAGTCCTGTGTAATGGCTGGTTTTGAAATCAGTTTGGTGAACATTTTTAGCAGAGAACAATTGACTATTTTTCTTGTTTTCTCTAGCACTATGTTTATATTAGTTGATTAGTGTCATTAGCAAAAAGAAATCTTGAAAGATTTGGTTTATATATAGGCTTGTTGCTTTAAAATGAAGTGCTGCATTCTGTATTCTAATGTAAAGCTCAGTTAGGAGACTTGGAAAGCTCTAGCTGACTGAAAAAAGTGCTGCTGTGAACTCATGTTGCCTCTAGACACCCTGTGATGTGTTCTTGCCAAGTCTGCTGCTTTTGTTTGTAACTGCTGTTATTCATGGCCGTGCTGTTTCAGTTGATTATTTCTGAAGGTGCTGTAGTCATTCTGACCCTGGGTATGTATGTGTTGATTCACTCTTCCTCATGTGTGCATCAGGTCATGACAACATAATCGCTGCACAGTACATATGCATGAGGGTGGTGGTTTTTATAACTTTGAAAGCCCAGGGTGAGAAAGGGGGAGAGCATTACATTTGGATTTTAAATGTCAACCTGTGCAGTGGTGAAGACTGATACAGTGTTAAGAGTATTTTTGGAAGAGATACTTACCAGGCCTATGGTCAGGTTTGGTTGGTTGGTTGGTTGGTTTGGTTTTGGGTTTTGTTGGGTTTTTCTTTTTTTTTTTTTTTTTTTTTTCTTTTCTTCTACAGCTTGAATTGTAAAGACCCAGTGTATTTTTTGACTTATAAAGCATTGATAGTTTGAATCCCAACCAACAGTTTTGTCCACTGAAACTGTTGATAGTATTACTATGTACAGGTGTAAGTTTTGTCATGATATGAGGCCTCCTCAGTTGAAGGGGAAAAAAATGCAAATTCTGTAGCATGACAGTAGCTAATTAATATGTAAGGGTAGGAGCTGGTTTCTTTTAGATGCAGCTCTCCTCATGCAGGTAATTTCTTCCTTCTTTTAACAGGACAGCAAACTCTAAACATTGTTTCTCAATGCTGGCAATTACAGGGTTTTTTTTCTAGGTTAACTTGATAACTTTGCAAGCAGTGTTTTATAGAAAATATGTGGAAGCCCAAATGACTTAACAATATGTGTGATTCTATATACCTGTCCCGAAAATGAAATTAATGATGAAGTTAATGGGAATCCTGATTCCCTTCACGCCTCCCCTTTCTACTTTTTTTCCCCCAGTCTAGGTCAAGTGACAGGAAGAGTTGCTCACCCCTAGTAAGAGCGCTCTTTGTGTATGGGGTGATGGTGCAAGGGGAGGGAGGTGATCTGCAGTAGCAGTTCATTCTTGGAGCTTGTTATGAACTTCTTGTTCTATCGTCCTCCCTGTCTATAGGACACATTTTTATAAATAATTTAAAGTACATGTTACTTCATTATCTTGGGGTTTATACTACAGCCAGATTGACAAAGGGTCTCAACCCTTTGGGTCTGAAGAAGTACTAGTAGACTTAAGTCTATCACATCAGACTTTAAATTTTAACTGTTGATCATTTTACACTATCTTTTCCAACTGTTGAGGTGTATGGCTGTTCTGTCTGTGTGCACAAGTGGAGCAACACAGCTATTTGCCAGATCTGTCTGCAAATCAATATGAAGTATAGAAATGTCAAATATTAGGAGAGCAGTACTTGAATTGTAGTGCACTTTTATCTTTCACTTGTAATACTGGCTGCCACAGAAACTTTTTTTAGCATTTACTCACTGCTGTGTTGAAAGGAAATAGTCTGGCCTTGCATAGTGTGTTGATCGCTTGAATAGTCTGGGTCTGTTCCCTATACTGTGAGCTAAAAGAATGATTTTCACTGTAACAATATTGTGTAATTTTAACTGTAACTTTGATCTGTCAATGTAATGACCTTGGTGTCAGTAGCTGTTATACCGTGATAAATTCAGTTAGATTTGTAAGGCTCATATGCACTTTAGAGGAGTTACAGCAAGCTCATATTGCTGGATGATATGTATTTGTTAGAAATAATTATTTCCTTTAGCAGGTAAGTCACTCTGTAGTCTACTAAAAGAAAAAGAAACATGAGTGGGAGAACACTGTGGAGATGCATTACAGAAACTCAGAGAAGGAAGATAAAGTTGTGTTAAAAAGGAATATCATCGAACAACATTTTTTGAGGGGGAAATGAATAGAATTCACCTTGCTTGTGGGGCTTGCAGGGTAATGATACAAGGCTGGAGTAAAGGTCTCAATTCTGCAGTTTACTCACGTTTTCTGAACCAGATTAAAATGTGATTGAGTACTCTTTAAGATACTTCAAAATCACACAAGAATGTGCTGAGAGAGAATTAACAGTAGATGCTGCTTCTAAATGTTTTAATGAATAAGAGGAATAATTAAGAAACAAATACTCAAAAGAAAATATACTAAATTTCAGCATAAACAGCATTAACAGGTGGTAAATACATGATCATAAGGTCCTTTCCAACCCTACCTATTCTGTGATTCAATGATCATATAAAATGATGGCTTTAGTGACATGCAACTTGACATTCCTTATTTATCTAATTTTACAAATGGTCTGTATTCCAACTGTTCAGTGATATGGGAGCATTTTGTTACTTAACATTTTGTGTTCTTTATGTAAGTGTTAACAAAATTAAATGACATGAAATTAAGTATTTAAAAAAAAGAACAGTGGCTTTTTGGGAATTAGTGGAATTTTGTGGAGGGGGCTATTATAGATGCTAAAATGTTCCTGAGTCAAAAAGTGTTTGGATGAGTTCAGTGAAGAAAAATGCCTGGGGGTGTCTAAAGTCAGAGATACTGTGGCTCAGTACACTTGATTTACAAGTGCTTTTTTAAAATTTGGAATGTTTTCTGAGGTTTATTCTTCTGGGTTTATGCTATTCCCATGGAGCTGCCTGTTTGCCTGTGGTATAGGAGTGTCATACTGAGGTTGGTGGTCTGTTGGTCTGGCCAGACATAGCCATTCCTACATTGTAATGACCAGTGAGGTAGCTTTGAAATGCTTTGATTTGATGGTTTGGAAATACACTTAATGCTGTTTTGATACAGTTTTGCCTAAATAACAAACCCTGATTGGTATCAGGGGCATTAATTGTGATAGAACATGCAAAGGTTACAGGCAGGAAATGCAGATGCTGCAGTTGTGAAATACACAGTTTGTTTTAACCACATGCATTGTTCATTGATTGCATTCTAGATGGTTGAAGTTGGAAAATATGCATAATTGATAAACTGCTATTTCATTGGGTCTTCCAGGTGTATCACAGTATTTATTAACTAACTGCTAAAGCAGCCCTTACAAAAACCAGAGCAAAACAGAGGATACTTAACATGACTGAAAGTAGAACGAAGTAGGTTGTAAAAAGTTGATCAGCGTTCCTATTTATGATACTTGAAGAGTGTGGGTAGTATATATGTCTGAAATGGCTTAACTTCTGTTAGTGCAAGGTGCTACGGTTCTTGCTGTAGCAGGGGTGCAGAAGTACCTCTTTGTACAGATAAATAATGTTTGTTGAAATAATAAAGTATATGAGTGCTTAATAAGTTTTTTCTGTAACAAAACATTTCTCGGTATAAAGTAGCATAGGTATAGAAATTAAAAACCAGAAGCTTCTATTCATTAATTTTTCTAAGCTAATGATGAAAACAGATACATACTTTTGTAGTTTTGAAATTTAAAGCACTGAATTGAGTTCTGTGTATTTTGGATAGAGGGCAATTAGGCATAAGCAAGGGTTTCCCTACTGTGGCTTTATATGAGCTGTTTAGTCAAATGTGTTAGAGGTAGATAGCCCCTGGTAGAACTTTAGGTGCCTGGTAATTGAATATTGAAAGTCTGTTCTTCTGTGTGTGTATGGGTAAATCCTGCCTTCCTCATCAGCTTCCAAACTGAAAATGTGCAGAATTGTTGGGTGAATAACCTATACAGAGAAGACCTGAATGTATATTAAAAGGCTGTTGCTATATAGCAGAGCTTACCCTGAAAGATATGCACACAAATTTGAAGTAAGTAGATTTCTTGACATAATTCAAGGTAAATAGAAATAAGGAGATTTTTTTTTTCCCCTGCAAAAAGTGGGTAGGTCCATCATTAATACTTTCTTTCGCTGTAAAGTTGAGATACTGTTTGTGGCTCTGAAGGACTAGAGTGTTAATTCTTAAAAAAAAACCCCAGTGTTTTCACTTTCCTGTTTATACCCCAATCTTCAGATTTTATTTTTTGAACAGTTGATATAGATCTTTAATATTTTGCAATAATTTTATTGCGGTATTCACCTCAGAGAATGAAAGAATGCAGGGCATTGTGTTACATAAAGATCCATGTAGAAATTGAACAGGAAGTACTTGGATAGTGATGAGGTTTATGTGTGGGAAGATACTGATCAGTATAGTAGTTGAGTAATTTTTCTAGAATGTTGTTCCTAAAGTAGCTTTTGAGATAGTGGTGAGTGTTGGTTATCCTTTCTTCATTTGGGAGAAGGTGATGATGATCTGTTTTCTGGTGAGGAAAATTGCTGGGGAAGTTGGATCCTCCACTGGTTTCACTAATCTCCAGCACAAATGTATGACCCGCAAGAGCTCTGTTTGGGTATCTGACTGTTCTTTTGTAACTAAGACTGTTCTTGAATTATCTTAAGCACTGGCTCAGCAGGATGTTGAGTTTAATGATCTCTTTGGCCTTCATGTGTTTTTTCTTTAAAGATTTTTTAATTTAAAAATTTAAAAAAAAAATTTAAAAATTTTCTTTGAAGATATTATTCTTCAGGACCAGTCCTGAATGTATGGCCTGAACTCAAGCAGTCTGTAGTTTCTTCTACCACTATAGGACCTTTATAAAATGGCTGATTTGAGGTAACCTGCTGTTAGTAGTTAAGGGTAAAAATGCATTTTTCTGGGTTCAGGGTAAATTCCACTTCATGTTACTGAAAGATGGAGTGCATTCCTAGCCTTTTTGAAGGTGTTGTGCAAGTATAGATAGATATATTTGTGCTGAAAAATCCTGTGTATGTTGGCAGTAACATTCTGAAAAACTGCTTCTCTGCTGATTGAAATGATCCTGAAATAGGGAACAAACTTCAGAAATTCCAGATTCCTGAAGGTCTCTGATTTTTAGGGGGGGGGGGGGGGGTTGAAACCAACAAAAAAACCCCCAAACAAACAAAAACCCAACAAAACCCCCAAAAATGGGCCCCTTGCTGTAATGGTTCTTCCATTTGCTCACCTTGGTTTCTCTTCACTCAAACATGGTCATGCCTTAACTGCAGCCAAATTCGAGGTTGATGATCCTATAATAGTCCTTCTAGAAGGTGGGGGGGAAAGGTGGATAATATCACCCAAACCAAACAAACAGAAAACCCAAACAACAGCAAAGCTACAAGAAAAAAAAAAATCCTTGGCTTTATACCAGTGGCCCCTAGAAGCACCTGAGAAATGCTTGGTTCTAGTCTTTAACTTGAAACTGTGTAATAATATTTATTTGAAAATTTTCCAGGTGAATGCTATGATCTTTTGCTTGATAGTAAGTTGACCAGCAAGCAGCTTAAGTAGATTTGCTAATATTTCAGATATCACAGTATTATCAAAGTAGACAATGAGAAGTGGTAACAAATCAGATTAGTTTAACTCTTAACACGCTTGGAGATTCAAGAGTTATGGAACTGAAATTGTTTGCTTTTTTTGAGGGTAAGTTGTTTTAACTCCCAGACCCTGTGTTACAGGAACAGAATCGTGGAATACACCTTGAGGACCTGAGAAAGGAGAAGATGTTCAAGTGTTCAAGAAGAACATGTAAACATGTTCAAAAGTTTTACAAGACTTACTCAGTTTCATAGCTTTAGCAAGATTCATGCAGTTGAGCTGGTAGAAGGTAGGACTAGTGGCTGTGTTAACTCTTGATAATTGGAAGTGGTGTAAATTAGAGAGTGCTGGCACTACTCTGTGTCAGGAGGCTAGATTAACATTTATGAAGTGCAGAATACCTCTTCCTCATCAACTTTCTCTGATGCCTCCATTAAAACACTTTGATACACACTTGTATTTTAACTGTCTTACTCTTGTTTTTCATAACATTTATTTCCAAGAACTTGGTTGTATTCACTTCTGGTTTTGTCAGGATAGCCTTAATGATGCAAAGCTCCTTCAGCTCTGTAATACTGTATTCTTTAATATATACATATGTAGATGGCTTCTTATATTTGAGTTCTAATACTTCAGTAGTTACTGCTTTTTTTCTGTCTGTTCTTGAGAATGGGTGTTATTGACCTGCAGCTGATGAACATAGACATGAGTGTTTGTCACTACAACAGTCTAGGTCATTTCAGGCCACTTGTTTGGTCTGCTGCAGATTATACTTCCCCTTTCTATATTCCTAAGTAATAAATCGATGTTTCTGGTTTTGGAAAGGAAATTTACATTCTTGAGGATGTTTGCCACGCTGCTATTTTTCCTTCTCTTTTGACTCCATAGTGATTGTAAGGACCTGCCATGCTACAAAGTACAGCTTCACTCTGATTTCTGTTCTTTTGTGCTATAGCTACTAGAAATAATAGACAATAAGCCTTATGTTCTTACTTCTATTTTGTGTTGTCTAATGAAGCTTTGATGGTAGCATTTAATTATTAGCTGCATAAGTTCATCTTAATGGAATAAGGTGCCATATAGTAATGCTGACAGTAAAGACATTTTTAATCTTACCAAATTCAAATACTGTGGTTTTAGTGTTGCTATCAGTTTATAATTCGTCTACTGGTTCTAGTGGTCACTTTACTGGGAAGAAAACTTTTTTATGAGCTTAGATGTGCTCCAAAAGATGCCCACCAGTTTAAAAGGCTGTGTGTAAATCTTCTAAGATGGAAATGGGCTGAGGTGTGTAACTATTTTTTGGTTTTTAAAAGATGTTACTTGCAAGGTTCATGCATTTAGGAGAAATGTAGAAAATATACCTGATAGTGAAAGAATGAAGAACTGCATCCAATGATGGGTGGTGAAATAAATGTGCTGAGTTACTTTCCTCCAGGACTGCTGCAAGTTTCCTGCTAAAAGAAATTCAGAAACCCCCTGAATGATCTGTAAGAGTTCTAAATACAGAAATTGGGAAGTGATTTCTATCTTGTGATCTGTGAAGAACTGGCAGGGTTAACATTGCAATGTAATGTCCTGTTCTTAGTAGTAATTTTGAAAATTCTGAAAATTTGGCATAAAAACAATTAGAGGGCTGGAAATAACATCTTAAAGAGTGATGCATTTAGAATTCAGTCTTGTTGGCTAATCATAAAAAGTCTGAGAGGAAGCTTTATTAGGTGTATTAAGGCATATTCAGATGATCTTTAAGTAGCAAATTGTTTAGTTTGAGGGATATGGCACAGCAAATGGGCACATCACCTTAAAAAAAAGACACCCCAGTGAGGGAGTACAGGTAGTGACAGATACATGGGTAACTGTGTGGTGTTTTCTTGGGTTTAGGAGGTTTTTTTATATATATATTTTAGAACAGACAAAATATACTGAAATAATTTTTGCACAATGAAAATTTGAGTCCTTTCTATGTGAAGACAGGAGAAATATAAATGGATTCCAAATAAGCCATATAATCTCATCTGCTGCTATTAAGTTTATATGTTCTTTTCATACTTAAGGCATCATACTTAAACAACTGGACCCTTGGAATAAGCTACTGAGAGAACTGGGGAATTTCTTTCTGCTTCTTGGGGGCATGGGGGAAGTTGGGATTTTTTTGTGGTTGTTGGTTTTGGGGTTTTGTTTGTTTTAGATCTCAAGTCAAACATTTGATTCGGTACAAAGGTAACAATGAAATATGGTCTGTCTTAATGTTAGACTACTTTAATAGATCTTCTTGTAGAATCATAAAATATATAGGATTGGAAAGGACCTTAAGATCATCTGGTTCCAAAGCCCCTGCCATGTCTTTAAATCAGTTTTATTTGCATCGTTAGTTTGAAAACACGCTTTTGTAGGTTCCTCTGCTCCCGTTGCCCTGTTGGAGAAGCTAGAAGACTACCTACTCTGGGGGATGCAGCCCAGGATACAGTTGGCTTTCTGGGATGTGAACGCACACTGAAGCTGGCTGATGTTCATTTTCTCATTGACCAAAACCCACCAAGTCCTTCTCCGCAGGGCTGCTCTGAATCTGTTCTTTCCCCAACCTGTAGCTGTGCCTGGGATTGCTCCGACCCAGGTGTAGGACTTTGCACTTGTCATGGTTAAACTTCATAAGGTTGGCATCAGCCCACCTCACAAGCGTGTCGAGGTCCCTCTGGATGGC
>JAVHNF010014442.1:0-14378 GCA_034783455.1 Micropsitta finschii
GGGGTAGCTCAGAGATTTGAGATACCGGTCAAAAGTCAGGAGCGTGCTGGGAAAGGGAGGCAGGAGTGCACTAGCGGCTGCGTGTGGGGCTGAGGCGTTGAGTTCGCTGGGTCCAGCGCTGTCCGGCTGCGGGCGGGCTCCGGGAGAGCCGGGGCCGGGAAGGGAAGGTCAGCGCGGCCCGCGGGGTGGCGGTGGCAGCCCTTCCCGCCGGCGGGGATGCGGCTGTCGGGGCCGGGTGGAGGAGGGCCAGCCCCGGGGAGGCTCCTTCCGCGGCTATTTTTAAAGGCCGTAAGGGCAGCGAGGAGTCCTCCAGGGTGACCTCCTGCAGCGGCGGTCCCGGCCGCTTGCGGGGTTCAGTGCGGAGCCGCCGCGACCCCCGAGCCGTGGGGACGGGCGCGGTTGCGGCCTGGGCGTTCGCAGGGCTCGGTAACGCTGTGGCTTTGCCCCTGTCAGGATGGAGAGGAGCAGCTTGGGACGTGCGGGAGCTTCCCATAGAGCAGCTGTGGAAGTTTGGGAGTCGTTAACTTTAAAAGAGGGGGAAAGAAACAGAGGAAAATCTCGTTGAGCTGCTTTAAAATCGGTGTGCGCTGTACTTTACCTACTTAAAACGTCTGCTTAAAGCCTGCGTTTCCTTACGTTGGCGTTTTCCCTGTTTTGCCCCGGGGCTGACTGATGTAACAAGCGGCTGCCGTTTTTCCTTTGTCCGCCCGTCTTACCGAGACACTCTGATATATCCCTTCATTTCAGCCGTGGCTTTTGCTTCCTTTTGTTCTCTTGCTCTTTCTCAACGCTGTTCTATTTGATGGTGTAGCCAAGGAGAGCCACAAGTAGGCTTTAAAATCCTGGCGCTGATGCGGGCTCCAGGAATGCCGGGTGCGTTCAGGGAATTCAAAAGTAATTGAACTGGAAGAGCCAACGGAATTAACTGCATCAGTGGAGTTTATATGAAACGACTCGGGATGCCACAGGGCTCAGTGGCATCGCGGTGAAGCTGCCTGCGCCCAGTGCGGGCTGAAGCCCATGAGGCGTGGAGTTTCCATGTGGGTTTTCCTTGCGGTAGGCCTGTCCTCCCAATAGAAGTGAAGGGGGAAAATAGAATGGAGAAGAGCACTTAATAACTTCAATGAGACTCGATGCTGACTTAAGAGTGAGTTGTTACTTTGGAACTTCATCTGTGAAGCGTACAATAACCTATGTGCGGTTTGAGGTGACTTTTTAAGCTATGATTACTCTTGATCTTATGATCAAAACCACTTGAATTACTTCTTGTATTAGTTTTCTTTCCCCAATCAGGAGTATATAGTGAAGTATGAGAAAGCACAGAAGTGACATGGAGCGACGGATGCCCCGTTGGCCTGTGTGTCACAATCCCCATCAAAAGATGATGGTTCTTGTTGGTGTCCTCATGCATGGATG
The DNA here is from genome assembly GCA_034783455.1 of Micropsitta finschii. Taxonomy (NCBI): domain Eukaryota; kingdom Metazoa; phylum Chordata; class Aves; order Psittaciformes; family Psittacidae; genus Micropsitta; species Micropsitta finschii. Next base: position 1,417 of record JAVHNF010014442.1, read on the forward strand.
TGATGGAAGATCATAGTTGTAATAGTTGTTGGGTGATACCAGCCTCGTGCTGCTTCTTCCTTGCAGCTGCAGAGGTGGAGATGCACATGCCTGGGCCTCTGCCCCTCTCCACAATCCTAAATCACACCTCCTGATCTCATCTGGCTGCTGGCACCTTGGGTTGTGCATCAGTGCTGGCAGGCCTAATGTCAGCCTTTGATGACATGTGGTTTTTATATGGTGAATGCAGTTTCCTCACTCCGGGCAGGGTTCTTGTCCGAAGACACACGTTCCTTTGACCTGAATATGCTAATCAAGCTTTCCTCCTAAATGAGCTGCTTCAAAGAGGTTTTAGAGTTGTCAGCCAGCGAGTCTAAAAGGCATCTGTGTGTTGGGAGGTGCTATGAGGAGACCCAGCAGTGAATAAGATACTGTCTGCTGTTAGAACAGCCTAGCCTTCATTTAAAAATACCCCAACCCAACCAGTGCAGCAGCTCTGTCCATGGAGACTGTGTCCCTTCATAAAGGGCTTTATTGAGAGAAAGAAGTCAGTGGTTGGTCCAAAAGTTCTTTCTCCTCAATAGGAGTCAATGTAAGGACGTGAATTTCAAAGGATGTTGCTGTAACCTCCAGCTGGTGCTGAAATAATGCAGGGAAAATAACCCAAAACACTGAAGAGAACCAACTAAATATTTGTTTTTCTTCATTCTGGATAAACTCTTTAATGGAGCCTGACTAAAGGCAATTGTTCATCTCTAGACCAAAACAACCTTTTCTATACAGAACAGGCACTGAATTGTGCTTAGTGGGTTTGTATGAAATACAGCACGCTGCCCGCCAGGACAGAAGACAGAATGGCATCTGTTCCCCTGGGTGATGTGCTAACGAACTCCAGAAAGAGCAGCTTTAATGTCCTCCCTGCTGCTTGCTTTGGCTTCTCTGTGCCCTTAAAGAGGGCTCTGCTGTTGCTACCTGCACCGCTCAGATTTCTGGTACTCTGTTTGCTTACAGCAATGATTGACCTGTTTCCATTAGTCTGGCTAATCATTAATTGACTTAAAATTGACACCTCCTTTTTGTCTCGTGGCTGGAGTGGTTTGCTATGCTCTGGTAGTGTTTTTCTTAGTGTTGTCTTCCCTTACTGAGGCTGCTTGAAGATCTCACCTATGTTCCCTTGTCCTCTTTCCTCATTTGTGTTTAAGGCTCATCTTTTGAGCACAAGTCTTGCTTTATTGCTGTGCTTTTCCTGTTCTTCCCCTGCTTTAATGCATGCATTGACAGCCTGTTGAGAACGCCCTTCTAGGCCTGACTACTGTGGCTAATGCCCTGAGACCGGTAGATTATGTGGACACTGAGCAGAGAAACAATTCTTCATGTGATCAAGCTGGGATGGGTCAGTATTTTCTGTGCACCGTATCCTGGAGCTCCCCTGAGTAGCCACATGCAGTTGAATCTAAGGTGGAGTATTTCCACTGAGAATTAAAGCCAGACCACAGCTCATTCCTTATTCTTGGGATGAAATAAAGTTTCAAGAAGGATTTACATGGGAGGAGGGAAGTTTAGTGTTTGAATTTGCCATGCCTCGACTCTACTGACTTACTCAAGCTGGGCAGAGATGCTAAGAATGACCCCAGACACTGCTTTGGCCATCTGTAACGTCCATGTGCTGCAGTTCATGAAGTCCCTCCATGAACATGCTGTAACGTCCCTTGCACAGCACCATGAAGTCCCACTGCTGCATTGCTAGATGAGATTGTGTGTGTGCTGCTTGTGGCAGCTGTTATCACACTGCTGCAAGCCTCTCCTTTCTTATTTTTCTAACTACTAATCATTTGCTGTTAACCTCCATGTGTGTTTGGTGCTCTCAGCAATACTGTTGTCCAGGAGCATTCAACATGTTCCTGTTGTCTAGGAACAAAACTTGTCCTGCATATTATGGGAGGGGTTTAAAAAGAACTGCTTATGCACAGAACCTGTGCTTTGTGCAGTGAGAGATTGTTTCTAATCATCCTTCTTAACACTTTGCAGAACTGAGGTAGTTGGACAATAGGAAACCCTCACCAAAAGGCTGTCTGGTGGATTGAGGAACACCATTAGGCCGAGGGCAACAGCTCAGTCCTTCTCCCCTGCAAGTGGACAGTAGAAGGATGAAGGATGTTGTCATCTGTTCTGTTCTCAGCATTCTCTTCATTTCTCTTTTTGCCTCTTGGCACCTGGCAAATGTCTTTGCACATTGGGCGACACTGTGGCTCCTCCTTAGAAGAGTATTTATTCCTTCATCCATAAAACTGCCTCATTGAAACTTAGAATTAACAGACAGGCTGATGTTTGCAAGAGGCAGCTTAGGACACTGCTCCCAAGCTCAAGGCAGAGAAATGGAGCTGCTTTGAGGCCTGCAGCTGGGAAACTGCTGGAGTGGCTGTTTGCAGCCAGCTGCAGCACCTCTTTCCTGGTGCTCTCGATATTCCCATGTTAGAAGCTAATCCACACCTAATTTGAAGCTCGCCCTAGAGCTGAACAGACATTTCTGCCCCTCCTGCTGGTGGTAGCTCTGTTAACAACCGATTCCTTATAAATAACTTTGCCAATACCAAATTTGACAGCAATGATTTTAAATGGTGTTCGTCTTGCTTTGCAAGCCTAGAATGCAGGAAGCTGCAACAGAATAAACCATCTGGATATGAGGTCTGGAACTATTGTTACAGAGAAGCCATACAACTTCTTAACTTGGCACTCTTTATTTGGGGTGGGGAGACAGGTCCTGGAAAATAATCTGGTTGAACAGTTAACAACTGCTTTTAGGTTTTGTCTGTGTAGTAAATAGCACATTGGGTTTCTGGACACATACAGCATTTTGTGGCTCCTGGAGCTAGGCCCTCTCTGTCACTGGTTATTTACTATGTAAAATCACTGCACTTCACAATGGGGCGATGCCAGCCGGGAGTTCTTGCATAGCTCTGCACTTTTGTTTCCCATCTCTGGGGGTGGGGGACAAGCTCCAAAAGGCAAAAGCCTCCAGCATTCCAGCAAATCCCATTGCTTTCGCTGGGTTTGTTCATGTGCAGCTGCTGGCTTCAATTGAAAAGCTGTGTCAGGAGAGATTGCTGCTGGGGATTGAGGTCCTGGGTCCCTCTCTGCATGCCAATGAGGTCCAGAACTTTCCCAAACCCACACATCTCATCTGTGTCTCTTTCTATATTAGTCTCCAGCCTTCCATCCTCTCAGGCAGCCAGTTCTTGCGTGGCAATAGTACGTGCTGAACCCTACTTCCCCTGTTACAGAACTGGAGCTTTTCTGCTTGTGCTGCTGACTCTTCGTGTGTCCTGTTGTTTGAGCAGCTCGTTTTTCATGCTCTGTCTGTTGGTTTTGGATTGTGCATTTGCAGCTTCAGCACTGTGATGAAGTTTGATATTAGAGGACTGATTTGGAGAAGCAGTGTAGTTTGGGGGCTGCACTATCAGGGCTGAAACCTTTGTCCAGTTTAGTTCCCAGTGATTTTTTGCTTTCAATAGAGCATATTTGAAGTTCTTGTTTTGGCTTAAGAGCTTTTTTGTGCTTTAAGAGTTTGGCTTAAGTGTTTTTTGTGCTTTTCTTGACTTTATCATTACAAAACCCCAGAGCCAAAAGATTCCAGAAGAGATGGACTCCAGTGCCTCTGGCTAAAGCCTGTTGGATTCCTGCCCTCTTCGACAGGTTGCTGTGGCTTGTGGTCTGGCTCTGCCTGTACATCCCAGTGAAAGGAAGAAAGGGGTGTTCAGAGGGGAAACCAGGCAAGGTGTGAGCAAGGAGAAATGAGGCTGATGGGTTAGTGCCTTCAGTGAGCCTGGAGAAACCTCATGTAATGCAGTTACTTGATTCGTTCTAGAGTTAGAAACCCAGTTCTCCATGGCTCTGTACAGGCAGGGATGCAATGGGCTTGCTTCACCCTTGTTTTGCCACTGATAACAGGGTGATTAGACTGTTGTGCTAAGCCTCTGCAGAGTTCTTAGTTGAATTTGGATGCTGCTTCTCTGCATGTTCCTATGTGTTACAGAGCACTGAAAATCCTCCTTGGTAGGAAATAGTAACTTTATCTGGGGGGTTGTGTTAGCACTGGGTCAGCTTCCAGCTTCAAAACGCTTTTCAGCAATAGCTTTTCCCTGAAGTCATTCATTGGGCCTTAGCAAGTGGTTTCACACAGTCGCTGGTGTTGATTTACAGTTACCTGAAGTCTCAGCTGTAATGAAACTGGAGTTTGATTTGGAAGAAGCTGCATTTGGGACAGTTGTCATCAAGGAAAAATAACCCTTGGCAAAACCCATTTAGCAGTTGTGTTCTTAATATATCAGTGTAACTTGGTTAAGTAGGTCTTGGTTAACCACCTTTGCGTGTTAGCTGATGCGTTCAGTTCTATTAGATGTGTAGAACTCTACATAGGTGCTTCATTATTCTTCTTTAAAACACTTTCCAATTCACTGCAGAACCTCAAAGCTCCCCAAATCCTGTGCTGAAAGAGTTAATCCTTATTTTCCTACCAATATCTGCCTTAAAGAAGCCCTTGGCATACACAGACACAGCATTCCAGTGGAGTCTTATTCTCCTTTCTACCCATGAACAGGCCAAGGGGGAAATGTACTGCAGAGACCTCAATAGCTGGCTTGTCAGTTGAGTTTTCCTCGTAGTTTATATGAATTCCAGGCAGCCTGCTAATGAAACCGCTTATTCCTTTGCTTTGAGAAAGGCTGCTGCACCTCAGGTCCTGCTCTTTGATGTGTTTGCTGCTCTTCACACAAGCAGCTACTTCTGGTAACAGCTTGTAATTTACCAATAGTCTTGATTACAGTTGCCCTGTGCAGTGTGAATGGAGCTGCATATTACGGGTAATGTCTAACACAGCAGCTTGCGAACGTGGGGTTTTCTCCCTTATTTTCCAGTGCGTGCACACAAGTGCCATTGTACTAATGGAGGAAAAAGTGGTGGTTTCAGTCTCCCTCTCAGCAGGGTCCTGCCTCTTGGTAACAGAGAGGCTCTCAGTGTGGTTGGGACGAGATGTTTTGTCTGCCGCAGGATTTGTTCTCCTCCTGCTGAAGGAATCTGCTGGATATTTTTATCCTCGAGAGGCCGCATGCTCTGGTTAAGCACAAGTATGTCAGGAATAATTATTTCCTCTCTTAAAAGGGGGGATTTTGCCTCCTCATGGATGGGGTTTTGTTCTTTCCCAGCGCAGCTAAACAGTCACCAGCCTGTTCCTTAGCAGTCCATCACATGAATGGAGCTGAAGCAAAGGCAATGTGTGAGGAGGGTGGAGGGAAGGTGGGAACTAATGTGCCTTCAGGTAGCTGAAAGCTGCAGCTCAAATGGGGCCCTGTCAGTAGGAGCGTGCTCTGAGGTGAAGTGAGCAGCTCTTTCTGTACTGTTAAAGTCTGCCTGGGTTAGAAACATGTTCCTGTCTTGCTTCGTTGTGTCCTGTTTCAGGAGAGGGAATGACCCATTCTATAGCAGGAGAGGGAATGAACCATTCTGCTCTGCTACCTTTTCCATCTTCACTTCCAGCAGTGCTTCTTGGCCATCCTTGTTAGGTTTACTATGGATTTACTAGGTTGGATTTACTGTGGAGGACTAAGTAGCAAGCTGCATCAATGGCAAGGAGGTAGTTAGTGTGAAGGGGAGGCAAATACTCATCTGAAGATGCTTCCTCTCTTAAATCTGACTTCCTGATGCGCCCATCAGGTGCATCACTCTTATTTCCTGCCGCCAGTCTTATTTCCTATGAAAACTCCTTAGGTCTGTGTGGTTGAGTTGTTGATGTGTGTGGTCACTAAGGTGACACTCCAGCATCCCTAGAGAAGCTGATGGGGTACCAGTGTAAGGAACTGTCTCAGGACTGATGACAGCATCCTGTTTTCTCAATGTTCTCCCTCCTCCAAGTTAGGAAAAGGTAAGGAAAATTACACTGCCTTATATTGGGATGACTTCATGTGCAGCAGGCATAATCAGCTGATGTGAAATGAGGCGAGTTTAAAAACTGCTTGTTGTCGAACAGAACCTCGAGGGGCTGCCCATCCTCACTCTGGGATATTTCTCCTGACTTGAAGCCCTGCAGTTCTAATCCCGTGTTTCCTATTAACAGGGTCACCTTGTCCTCCACGGACTGCTACATCGTGCATGAGATCTACAACGGAGAGAACGCTCAGGACCAGTTTGAGTACGAGCTGGAGCAGGCCCTGGAAGCACAGTACAAATACATAGTGATAGAGCCCACCCGCATCGGGGACGAGACCGCGCGCTGGATCACGGTGGGGAACTGCCTGCACAAGACAGCCGTGCTGGCGGGTACCACTTGCCTCTTCACCCCTCTGGCCCTTCCAGTAGATTATTCTCACTACATCTCCCTGCCTGCTGGTGTGCTGAGCGTGGCTTGCTGCACCCTTTATGGCATCTCTTGGCAATTCGATCCCTGTTGCAAGTACCAAGTAGAGTACGATGCCTATAAACTTTCCCGCCTGCCCCTGCATACGCTCACCTCCTCCACCCCGGTGGTGCTGGTGAGGAAGGACGACCTGCACAGAAAGAGACTGCACAACACGATAGCACTCGCTGCCCTGGTGTACTGTGTAAAGAAGATCTACGAACTCTATGCTGTATGACTCCAGCAGGGAAGAGAGAAACCCACAAAGACAAAGTGTATTAAGACTCCCGCAGTAACATTTTGTTTTTCCTCTTTTTGAGAAGCAGTTGGAGACTGGGAAAGGATTTGGTTTCATAAGAGATGTTATTTTTCAAATAACACATCACTGGTGCACCGAGGTTTTTCAGTTCTTCGTTACACTTAAGGTGTGGATGTGTGGTGACTTGAGAGCTGTATGTTAGGCCGTGGGAGTCCAATCCAGCAGCAGCATGTCGAAAGTGAGCTATAGGAAGAAGGGGGTGTGAGAGCTTCTTCTACTTCTTTATTATTTTTTTTGGGGGGGGAAACATTTAAGTATCTTGTTTAATTGTATTACACAGAACCAGCCAGAAGTTATCATTGACCATTAAAGGATGAGAATTTCAACTGCTTTTTGCTCTCTTGTTACTATTATCATAGCTCCTTTTCCTTGCAGAGGATGGAGACTTGGCTGTGAGGATGCCAGTGGTGATGATTATTTATCTGTGCTCACGCACAGACCTGATGCTCCCCTTGGCCCCGTGGCAGCAGTGTCCATGGACACTCCATCTGTTGAAGGAGTAGCTGTTGTAGTGTTGCTTTCCCTCTTGCTTGACTAGTTGTGTTTCTTGGAAGAGGCTAACTTGGTACCCCAGTGCTTGCATCCTTTTGGCAATTGCTTAAATACTGGGGCTAAAGGGCTCCAAGCCCTCTGCTGCCCTCCTCCAGCTGTTACTGCTCCACACAGTGGAGAGAACACTGCTGAGTTTCCAGCTACAAACTCATCCTGCTCAGTTCTTGTTCACGTTCTTCCTAACGTGGATCCGTCTCTCCTGTGCAGCTGAGCACTGCCAAGGTGGAATTTGGGCTCTCACCCTTGTGCTTTGTTATGTGCTGACATTTGGGGGCTGCGCCCTGAGTTTGCAATTCCACTGCTTCTACTTGGAACGTGTACTTCTGGAGCTGCTGCTGCTGCAGTGTGTCCATGTGCTTGTGTCCTGTCACTCCGTTACTTGGAAGTTTAGGATCCACTCTTGTGCATTAACTCATCTTTTAGCTCAGCACTGTCAAAATCTTGTTCTTAGAATGGGAAATACTGGTTTTGCCAGTTCCTTTCAAAAGCAAGGGGCTTGCTGTCTATAACCTCCTCCTCCCGCATGGAAACCAGGCGTGGTTTGCACTTCCAAGGCCAGCTTGTTACGGTCTGAATACAAGAGCAAAGCCTCATAATAAAACCTGCCTGCACACAGGCGTCCTGCTTGCTTGGAGCCTGACCTCCATTGTGAGGCACTGACCTTGGAAAGGAGTCTCATGAGGTCAAACCCCACATTCAGTAGCCCTGTCTTTATCTTCCCTAACTGCAGTAGCAGGCACTGAGGCATCCTCCTGGCCTCCAGGCTGCAGTGAGCGTTTCTGGCCGTGCTTCCAGCTCGTGCTTTGCTGCTGATGTGGCTTTCGTGTCAGTAGGGCACCCGTCCCAGTCTGTGTGCTGGGCAGACTGGGTCTGCTGGGAGTCCTGACCCTGTGCTTCTACCCCTGAGGCAGCCAAACCTCAGCAGGCACATGGGTGAGAGGAAACACCAGTGGTATCCAGAAGTTCTTAGGTGGCAACAGCCCTTTGCTGGTACAGTGGCTGAGTTGTCTCCCTCCAAGGTTAAAAGAAGCAGGGATCCAGCTCATCTCTATTTATAGCAACAATGTACAGTTGCCTTGGCAGAGAGGAGGGGAAGAAATGCAGCTACTTCATCTTCCTGTGGTTAGGCCAAGTCTGCTGGGCAGGCTGCCCCTTCAGACTGATGTTTGAAATGCTGTCTGCTGGATGGATTCTAATCGAGTGGCAGAGCTGCCATAGCTGATAGGTGCTTTACTACTGAAATCCCCTTGTGCTGGCCACACCAAAGGCATTCCTGCTCTTTATTTGAATCCAGGATAACTGTCAGGGTTAGTTCCTTCACCAAACCCCTGTGGTCCTGCCACTTTCCTGTGTTAAGCTTTCTCTTGCCTGGGATGATGGCTATGGCAGAAGGACTGATCCTCAGCAGGCTCCTGAACTGCCTGGCTTGCAGTAAAGACTGGAGTTAAGAATGGGTAAGTTCTCTGTGGTGTTTTACTGCAGGAGGGAAGGTGAAGTCAGCTCAGCTGTCACAACAGGTAGGTCTGGTTTAAAAACTCCTCCTTTGCTCCATGCTGAGGTGCAGAGGACATGGATGGGGTAGGAAGCCTGTTAATGGAGCTAAAGTGCTCAGTGACATCCTGGCTGTTCATGAATCAGCGCTGGAACCACACAAGGTGAGCTGGGGGGGTATTAAGAGGGGTCTCAGGTGTGTTTTGGGGCACTGCATGAGGTGGGGGCTGTATTTGCTGACCCCCATTGCTGGTAGCTGTGGGTTACAGCTGGGGATGAGCTTTGCAAAAGCCCCCCCCCATGCTTTGCTGCCCATCCTGGCCGTTGTGGAGGGGCTCTGAAGTGGAGCATGTTAAGTGCCTCTCGTCACAGAGAGGGGATTTACTTCCAAAGGGGAATGCACACACTCTTGGTAACCTCTGAGTTGGAGCTGTGGTTCAAGCAGTAACTACCGGTAACTCCCCATGTGTAACCTTTCTCCTCAGGCCTGCTGGGTTGCACCCCTCAGCACCCTGGATGATGACACAGAGAGCCCCTTGGTCCTTCCTGGGTTGCCATGACCTGGACCACCACGAGGTGAGCAGCTGGACAGGACTGGCAGAAGGACCTGAATGCACAAAACACGAAAGGAAAGCACAACTAATGCTTAGAAATTCATTGTGGAGGAGGAGAGAAGGTAAAGCTTCAACTTGGAAGTTCAACCCTAGGCCTCTAGGTAACAAATGTGGAACCTCAGCCACAGACTGAATGGTAGAAGGTGTCCTAACTGAGCAGCAGTAGCGTTGTGGGCATTAGACACATCCTGGCCATCAGCTGGGATGGATTCTCAGAGATCAGTTACAAACCTGTAGTCAAGAAAAGACTTCTTGAAGAAGCTCCTGCTAAGCCTGCACACCTGTATTTGAATTCAGTGTGACTGATCCTGTGTGTGGATTCGCACTATGCCTATTGTAAGCTAGCAGAGGATGGAAAGAGGGCTGGGATGAAGTATGTTGTTCTGCACCTTGCAGGAATGGGAGAAAACCAAACCTCTCCTGCTTTCCCTTCCTCTAACATTGCCTGCTGTGAGGAGCTGAAGTAGAACGAAGGATTGATTTCATAGCAATGTGATTTATTTGTCATCGATGTGCACTCACAGGCAGGACATACAAGGTGGGATACATACAGTGCTGGGAAGTGCATGGAGGTGGCCACAGGGGTCTGGACCTTGGTTCCTACTAATAGGCTTTAGTCAAAATATGAGTTAAAAAGGATCATTTCTGTCCTTACTGAACTACCTTTGTGCAGCTGCTTCTTTTCCTAACGGTGCTGGCATCCCTCACATGAGGAGGAGGGGAAGGAATGGAATATGCCATTCCCTCAGGCCATCGGGCTCCCTGAAGCCTGTGCTGTGATGGGTTGGTATCATTCCCCCACAGGCTGTGATCCTCATGAGCACCTGACTGCTTTACACCAGATGAAAACTAAGGGTCTGTCTCCTATTCTGTCCACCCTATGCACCCTCTGCTTGCAGGAGACAGTGTGCTGGTCCCTGCAGATGGACCAGTACCATCAGCTCACAGTGTTCACACAGAGCAGCTTGTCCTGCTATGCTGGTTTCTGTCTGTCCAGTCCTCCCCCTGTTCATGCTCACCCCAGCTCATGCTGGGGTGAACACTGTGCTGTCAGGTAGTGCAGGGTTAGACTGAACCATGTCAGTAAGGCATGATTCACACAGATACCTGCCAAATAAAGGCTTAGGTTTTACATCAGTTACTTCAGAAGTGGCACTGGACTTGACTTTAGCTGAACGGATCAGAGGATGTGGCACGCTGACAAGGAGAGGCTCTGTGAAGTTCCCCACTTCAAGCAATGTGTTCTAGATCAGAGTGGAAGGAGTGGGAAGGAGACACTGCTCACTCCTCAGCTGAGGAGTGTATTTCACAGGGGCCATGGGGTAGGGAAAGACCAGATCTGCTTGTGTGAAGGCAGAAGGGGTGGGGTTTATTTGTAGCAGGCCAGTAAAGCTGAGCAAGCCTGGAGTGAGGTAAGGTGCTGTCTTCCAGCACATGGGCCTCCCCTGCTGCGACGTGTTCCCTTGAGCTGCCTCTGCTGCAGCCTCAGCTCTCCCCCTTTGTCCAAGCACCCTTCTCCAGGTGAGCTGTAGGTGCTGTCTTCCAGCAAACGGGCCTGTCCTGGCGTGGGGGAAACCCACTTCCCACTCTCCATGCAATGGTAAACTGCAGCATTCTGGGAAAGGATTTTCCTGCAGGAGCACCTCCCGATGTCCCAGTCGAAGTGCAGGGGCTCAGCCTCTCCCTGCAGTCCCTGCTCCAGTGAGCTCAGGTCTAAGAGGCCTTTGCTTTTCTCTCCTTTTTTGCTCTCTCTGCCATTAAGCTGAAGAAGAGCCTGGGGCAGAGGTTTCGCAGGTAGACAGCCAGGGAGGGTGTCAGCCCAGCCACAAGCACTTCCTTTTTCTTCTGTCCCACTGCATTGAGCACCACTTGAGCCACCTCTGCAGCCGTCTGTCCTTCCGCGGTGTTCTTGTCCATAACTGCCAAAGGAAAGCCAAAGGAAAGCCTCAGGTAAGCCCATGCTTGAGCACCTTTCCTGGGACTGCTCTAAGTGTACATGGCTGCTTGGATGGTTTTGGTTTTACACCAGTGTGTGTGTGGGAGCACAGGCAGGTACAAGTCATGGCTGGGCTAGAAGTCAGTTGCTGTCTAGGAAGGCTGAATTTTGGGGGGGTTACCGTTCTTTCCCTGCATCCAGAGTTGTCTTTCAATACTTGAGGGCTAACCTGTGTCCCCACCACCTTTGGAGTAACTCAGTGAGGTGGAGATGCCTTAGATACAGGGCACAGAATCATCTCTCACCTCCATAGCGAGATCCATCCGCTGTCACAGCGTTGAGAGAGAGGTTTGTCTGAATGTAGCCAGGGCTTATAACTGTCACGTCGATGTCGTACTGTTCCACCTCTGCTCGCAGGCAGTCAAAGAAGGCCTGGGTGGCATGCTTGGAGGCAGCATCTGAAAAACAGGGAAAGCACCATGCAATGGGAAGGAGCAGGGCTGAAGGAAGATTCACTGCCCTGAATGGGTTTGTTGTTGCAGTGCCCCCACTTCTCAGCAAGAAGCCAGCAGTTCTCCAACTCCTAGGTTGGTTTGTGTGTGGTTTGGTTTTCCTTTAGCAAATGGCAGCGATAGGTAGTGGGGATGAGGAAGGCAGAATGTAAATACTGAAGCTGGAAACTGGCTGGGGTCCTGAGCTTAACACCACAGCCAGGCCCAAAGCATCAGAGAGTGAACCCAAGCTGCCTCCTGCTCATGGTAAAGGAGACAGGAAGTTTGGCTTGGGAAGCATCTGACAGGACAGGCTGGGGCTGAGGAATGGAGAGTGGAGCTGGCACTTGCTGAGCCTACGTGTGCTGAGTACTACAGACTTGCAGAGCAGGTTCAGAGCTCAGCTGAATACACAAGTCAAAACCTGATCCCACAAGCAGACAGAAGCTGGCCTAGGGCAGGATTTCCCCCTGTTAAATGCCTGAGCAGCTCTTCGTGCTCACTCCCTTTCCATGTGTACTCGGTCACTGCCACTGTGCAGCATCACCTGAATGTGGCTGCAGGGCTGACACCAGCAGCAGGAAGCTTAGCACAGGCTGTGATCCCTGTCTGAGGACATAGGCAGGAGCTGAGCTCCACACTCACAGGCCCATGTGGCTCTGGTAGCTCCTCAGAACATGCTTCTTGGCACAATCATCCCCACATTATCTGCAAGAGCAGATGGTCCCCATTCTCCTGCACTCAGCATGCTCTGCCACTCTTATCATCACTGGACTTTGCCCTTTTTATGCCTATTTTCAGGGGTTTACAGATGCTTTTACGTCAAATAATCTCCATTGAGTTCCTCCATCTTTTATAAGGCTTTTTCTAGTAATCTCAGCAATATTACTTCTTGCCATAACTGATGTAGCACAAAGTTTGCTGGATCAAGAGAACCGTTTAGGCTTTTGATTTGGCATTGTTTGTGCTATGGCACTTTGTAACTTATTAAGACAAAAAGTTCCTGCTATCTTACCGGACAGGAACCAGGCAAACAGCAAGGATAAAATACAGTCAAATACAGAGTTAATCAGGTGGTTTATAGGGACTCTCAAGTGTTAAGATAAGAAAATAACTGACAGTGGGTAGATTTAGATAGACATAAGGCAGAAGCTCTTCCCTGTGATGGTGCTGAGGTGATGGCACAGGGTGC